>CM076572.1:864207706-864415801 GCA_034641835.2 Pinus albicaulis
AGAGGTTTCCACCTTGAAGTGGCTATTTCTAAGGCGTTGATATCTCTTTTCTTCCATTTTTGGAGATGGTTTCATAACATTTGGTATCAGAGCTTTGGATTCTAGGGTTTCGCTACTCCAAACAGGTCATTGTGGAATTTTTTCTATAAATTTTTTTCTACAAAGGTTAAAAAGCTGAAATTTTAGAGAGAAAATCCAAAATCCTGAGGAACGTGTTGTAAAATTTTGAGATCTTGGTTCACAATATTTTCAGAGACATGATCTATGAAAGTTAGGGATTTTTGATGCTCCTAAATTTCACCTAAACATGTCATCATGGAATTTTCGCTAAAGCTTTCTTTCTACGAAGTTTCAGAAGTTGAAATTTTTACAGAGCAAAGCTGAAATCTTGAAGCACTTTCTGTAAAAATTTCAGATCTTTGTTCACAAAGTTTTTTGGAGATATGATCTAGCAAATTTAGGGTTTGTTCAGGCTCCCGAATTTCATCTCAAACAGGTGGCCTTGAAAAAATCATCATAACTCTCTCTCTGAGCATCAGATTGAAATTTTGTAAGAAGTGGATGCAAGTACATAGACTTTAGTTTTCTCTGTATCAATTTCAGAGCCGAAGGAGGAAACAATGACACATGGCATTTCATAAAAGTTCATTCTACTTAACCAGTCCAAAATTAGGTCATTGTGGGAGATTGGGAATAAATTTGACTTGAAGAATCCAAAATGGGTCAGACCTGTGGCATTCGAAAGAAGGTTCACATTGCTACTACAATGTAAAATTTCAAATATTGAATATCTAAAATCACAGATATAATTCAGTTTCAATATCGAGCTCCTCAAAAGAAAGAAAAAGTTGTGTATTTCTTTTTCAAATTGCATAAGTCTTCTTTGAAAAATCATTTTTAAGTGATTCCAAGGGCCTATTGAGCATAGATATCAGTATTGGATCCTAAAATTCCCAATAAAAATAATTCTACATCCAAAAGCCTCAGAATACTCTACTATGACTCATGAAGATGAAGAATTGCAAAATGATCTATCAAAATTACAAGTGAAAGTGCACAAAATTTTTCTCTCGCAAAGAGAAAAATAAAATGAAATGGAAGTTTTGAAGAAAGGTGTGGAAGAAAAGATGGATTGTTTGAAGAATAATTTGGATGGTTTGAAGAAAGGCGTGAAAGCCAAGATGGATGACATGGAAGCTCACATGGAAGTTCAAATGGAAGCTAAGATGGATGACATGAAAGACAACATGGAAAACATGAAAGACAACATGGAAAACATGAAGAATGATATAAAAGCAAACATGGAAGGTTTGACAAAGTTGATACAAGAAATGTTTCCTAATGGAGAAAAGATCATAGAGGAAAATCATGACGAGAACAAAATAAATGTTAATCGTGATTTCATAAACTCTAATGTTGGATGGAAGAACGACCATATTCCGAAGATGGATATGAGGAAGTTTGATGGCAATGATCCCATAACATGGATACTACATATGGAGCAATATTTTGATCTCAATAATGTGCAAAACACACTAAAGGTACACATTGCAACTTTACATTTAGAAAAAAATACATTTGTATGGTATCGATGGCTTTGCTCCCGTAAAAAAATTGTCACTTGGTCAATTTTTACGAAGGAAATGATAGCACATTATGAGAATACAAAGAGAAACACCTTCTTAGGCAATTGAGAAATCTAAAACAAAAGGGTTCAGTGGTGGAGCACATTAAGGACTTCCAAAAATTGAATATAAGGGTAACTAATATTCTAGAGAAACACAGGATTGATGTCTTCATCGGGACTTTAAATGATAACATCCAACATGAAGTTTGCATTTGGGAACCTGATTCATTGGAGAAGGCTTTCAGGTTGGCAAGAAAATTTGAATGTAAAATTATGGCAACAAGGAAGCTTACCACTCATATCTATAAAGATGGAAGTGTTGTTATTCCTAGACTTCCACAACCTACAAGGTTGACACCACAACAATTGGAAGAAAAAAGAGAAAAAGGGATTTGCTACAATTGTGATAGAAAATACACTAAAAGTCATAAGTATTCTGAGAATAAATTATTTTACATATATTGTGAAGAGGAGGAAGAAAATGAATAAGAAACTTCAAAAGAAGAGGATATACACCAGGAACCAACACTAGAAGAAGA
Source organism: Pinus albicaulis (assembly GCA_034641835.2). NCBI lineage: Eukaryota > Viridiplantae > Streptophyta > Pinopsida > Pinales > Pinaceae > Pinus > Pinus albicaulis. The sequence goes on from CM076572.1 coordinate 864,209,873, forward strand.
AGAAATGAGTCCGACCATATGGTGTAATGCATTGGCAAGAATTACCACTCCTCAAACTCTCAAGATAAAAGGACATATCAAGAAGAAAAAGGTAATAATGCTTATTGATTTGGGTAATACCCATAATTTTATTCATTGGAAGGTAGCCAAGGAATTGAATTGTTTCCTATGCCCAACACCAAAATGTCAAGTGATGGTTGCAAATGGAGGAAATGTAAATTGCTCTAGAAAATTACATAATATCAAGCTAACCATGGGGGAATTTGTATTTAATAGTCCAATTCTTTCCATTCCAATGGGAGGTGTTGATGTTGTACTAGGAGTACAATTGTTACAATCTTTGGGGATGGTAGCTTTTAATTTTCAAGAACTTTTCTTGAATTTTTTTTTGTAAGGAAAGGAAATCGAAATACGGGGAATAATAGGAAGCCGAGAAATATAATAAGCTCTAATGTCATGAAAAAACTTTTGAATAAATAACAACGAGGCGTAATTGAAAAACTATGCTCAGTAGAAGTTCCAACATCAAAATCATATATTTCTCCAGATATCCAAAAATTCTTGGACAATCATTCCAACGTGTTTAAGACTCCCAAAGGACTCCCACCTATTCATTATCATGATCATATTATTCATTTGATTCCAGGAAGTATTCCTCCAAACATGAGGCCTTAAAGCTATCCTTATGTCCAGAATAGCGAAATGGAACATATGATTGCAGAAATGTTAGAGGCTGGTATAATTCAACCTAGTCAAAGTTCTTTCTCTGCTCCAGTAGTATTGGTGCACAAGAAGGATGGATCATGTCGCATGCGTTCGGATTATAGGGAGCTCAATAAGCTCACTATTAAAGATAAATTTCCCATTCCTGTTATTGATGAATTATTGGATGAATTACATGGCGCAACTTCTTTTACCAAGTTGGATATTCGTTCATGATATCATCAAATTAGAATGAAGACTGAAGATATTCCGAAAATATCATTTTGAACTCATGAGGGTCATTATGAATTTTTAGTCATGCATTTTGGCCTTACCAATACACCTTCTACACTTCAAGGGTTGACGAATTCCATTTTCAAACCCTTCCTTAGAAAAACTGTGCTATTATTTTTTGATGACATACTAATCTAGAACAGGTTTTGGAAGGATCGTGTTCAACATGTTGATAGGGTGCTCAAACTATTGGAGCAGAAACAATTATGTGAAAAAACATCCAAATGTTTCTTTGGAGTACAAGAGGTGGAATATCTGGGTCATATTGTATCTCACGAGGGTGTTAAGGTAGACCCTAAAAAAATTAAATCCATTAAGGAATGGAAATTTCCCACAACCATAAAGAAGTTGCGAGGTTTTCTCTAGTTAACATGGTATTATCACAAGTTTGTTAAAAATTATGGGAGAATAACATCACCTCTAAAAACATTATTGAAGAAAGATGCATTTTCATGGACTCCTGAAGTAACTAAGGCCTTTGAACATCTTAAAGAGGCAATGTGCCTAGCACCGGTCTAAGTTATGCCAGACTTCACAAAAACCTTTATTGTGGAATGTGATGCCTCAGCAAAGGGAATTGGTGTTGTTTTAATGCAAGAAGGAAGACCCATTTCTTTTGAAAGTCATCCAGTCAAAGGAAAGTATTTACAGAAAGCTATTTATGAGAAGGAAATGTTGGCAATACTACATGCACTAAAGAAATGGTGACCTTACCTAATGTGAAGGCACTTCAAGGTAAAAGCTGATCATGATAGTCTTAAACACTTTTTGGAACAAACACTATCTTCACAAGAGCAACAAAAATGGGTCACAAAGATGTTGGGTTATGACTTTGAAATAATCTACAAAAAAGGGAAGCTAAATGTTGTTGCAGATGCACTCTCAAGAAAGGATGAAGAGGTGGAAGCATTTCTCTGTGAAATTTCTATTATCCAACCAGATTGGATAACCAAAGTAAGGGATGAATGGAAGAAGAATGAAGAGGTGTGGAGACTCATTGAAAATTTGAAGGAAGATCCTAGTACATCTACTACATTTAGTTGGAAAAATGACTCCTTATGGTACAACGATCACTTATATATTTGTAAGAATTCCAAACTAAAACAAAAGATTCTTTTGGAATTGCACACTGCCCCTTTAGGAGGACACTCAGGATTCTTAAAAACTTACCACAGGGTGAAGAAAGAATTTTTTTGGGATGTCCTTAAATCTGATATTCAAAATTTTGTGGTTGAATGTTTGGTTTTCCAGCAAAATAAAGTTGAGACAATTAAGACTCTGGGTCTTATACGACCTTTATCCATTCCAAGTCAACATTGGGAGGATATTTCAATGGATTTTATCACAGGTTTACCTAAGTCAGAAGGAAAGAGTGCCATCATTGTGGTAGTTGATAGACTTACCACGTATGCACACTTTTGTGCATTATCTCATCCATTTAAATCAAGTACAGTTGCTACTTCATTTATGGAAACAATTCGAAAGCTACATGGAAACTGAAATATTATGGTAAGCGATAGAGATCCCATTTTTAATGGAAATTTTTGGACAAAATTATTTTCTTGTTTGGGTACTCAACTAGCTCATAGATCATCTTATCATCCTCAATCTGATGGTCAAACTGAGATAGTGAACAAGTGTTTGGAAGGATATCATCATTGTTTTGTATATGATAAACAAACACAATGGGTCAAGTTGTTACCTCTGGCTGAATGGTGGTATAACACTTCCTTCCATACTACAAAAAAAAATGACCCCATTTATGGAACTTTATAGATATCATATACCGTCCATCACATCATATTTAATAGAAAATTCTAAGGTGAAAGAAGTTGAATATCACATCGAACATCAACAACAAGTTCTCGAACTCCCAAAGGATAACCTAAATTTGGCACAAAATCAAATGAAAAAACAAGCAGATCAAAATTGCAGCGAGAAGTTTTGATGTAGGATACTGGGTATTTTTACGACTACAACCGTACAAACAAATGTCCCTCAAGCAAGCTAATAAGGATAATAAATTATTGCCAAAATACTATGGTCCTTATAAGGTGTTGCAAAAGATTGTTACTATGGAATACAAATTGGAGCTTCCTCCTTCTTTGCGAGTGCACCCAGTTTTCCATGTTTCATGCTTAAAGAAGGTTATAAGTGACAAAATTATAGTTCAAACAATATTTACAGAAATTGATGAGGAAGGAAAAATTATATTGGCACCTGAAACAATCACAGAAACAAGAACTCGACAGCTATGAAATCGATCAATTTTAGAGTATCTCATCAAGTGGAAGAACTTACCCACTAAAGATTCTACATGCGAGGATGAGAATTTTATACAGAAGCATCCAAAGCTACTCAAGCGTTGAGGACAACCATTTTTTTGAAGGAGAGGGCATTTTAGGTCCCCATATTACTAGTGTAGTCCCTTATTGTTATTAGTGTAGCCCCCTTATTGTTATCGTTGTACCCCTGTAACCCCCATATTGTTATTATTGTTCCCTTACATTATTATTGTTAGGTCGGCTAGGATTATATTGTGACCCCATGGACCCCTATATATAGAAGGACGTTTTGTCATTGGTATCATCCAATAAATTTTCATTTATGTAATGTATTGGAGATTTCCCGCTCGAAGTGTCTATCTCTAAGGCGTTGATCTCTTTTTTCTTCCATTTTTGGAGCTGGTTTCATAACAAGTAACTTGTTTCTATTGAAAAATCCTCTCATATTACTTTTGCTAAATCATTTCCCTTTTCATTATTGTCTTTATGAGGACATTTAGCAGCGTAATGACCACCTTTTCCACAAGAAAAAAATTTGAAAGGAAGATTACCTCTAAACCTTCCAGTGCCAAGTTGAAGTTTCTTTACAAAATTTACCTCATCTTCTTTTGATACATACCCTGATTCTTTTTTTCTTCCTTGTCATTGCTTCTTGTAATATCTCTAAAAAAAAATTCTTTGACTTCAGATAGACCTTCTTTCCTAATCTCACATGTAATCAGGATCCCATGAATTTGAACAACAGTAAGAGTTTGTAGATGCTACTTCTCTTCAATAGTAGACACTTTTGACTCAAATTTAGGGGTCAGAGATCTTAATATTTTATCTATTAGAGTGGTGTCTCTTATGAACTCACCCAGATTTCTCATACAATTTATGATCTCATCTTGACGTAAGAAGAAACTGGCAATAATTTCATCATTATGCATTCTGATATTCTCATTTTGAATTCTGAGAGTTTGGAGTTTAGCACTTTTTACCTTGGCATCACCTTCATAGCTCAGAATAATTTTTTCCCATATCTCCTTTGTTGTATTTAATTGCATAAATTTGACAAATTATTACTCAATCAAACTTCCTAATAATGCATTGAAAACTTTTGCATTGGTTTCATAGTTCTTTCTTGTTGTTGGATCTGTTGGAACTTCAACTAGATATTGGTAACTACCTTCAACTGTTGCCCAAACATATACTCCAAGAGACTGAAGATAGGATATTGTTCTTGTCTTCCAAAAGATTACATTGTTTGCATTGAAGAGTGGTGGTCTGATAGATGTTGTTCCATATTCATTGCTCATCTTGGATGATCTTCCTTCTAGCGATTAAGCTTCTTCAGAAGGACCTGCTCTGATACTAATTTTTTGGAAAAACAATGAGAGGGGTGAATCAGTATTTACAAGAATCTCAATATTTTTTTTTTCTTTTATTGATTTCTATACGTGACTCTGATTATACCAACTAGCATATGTACGCGGATATCCTAAATGAAACTTGCGTATACCCAAATAACTTAGAGTTCAAATAAATATTCAGAAACATTACTTAGCCCAGTTCATCAATTATGCATCAGATAGTTAAGAAGCAAACATGTGCAGTGATAATAGGATAAATCATCACACAAGGGCATCACACATGAACCCTAATATTTTAGGTGGAAACCCAAGTCGGGAGAAAACCACCGCTATTGTCGTCTCTTTCTTCAATATTTATTATATAGAAAACTTCTTACAATGTTGTATTGATGTAGACTCATATCAGTATGGAGGCACCCACCTCTAGAAGGCTACTACCTTGTCTCGTTCTCTAGCTGCTACTGGAACAAAGCTCCACCCCCCTGATCTCGTTTACCAACCACTACTGGAAGGGAGCTACAACCCCCTGAACTAATCACCAGCTTCTATAGGTAGGAAGATTTGATATCCACACTGAAGGCTTCAAACCTCAGAATCACTGCAGACCATGTTTCATTAATTTTCACACCGGATCCAATAACTTCAGCCCAACACAATTTGTAGATCAACACCAATAGCCATAACCCAATATTTAAATAGAATAGTGAGATCACTGTAACCAGATCACAAAAATAAACGTAGACTTCTGCATTAACATGCATAATCAACTTCAACTCAGATCATTCATAAAACCAAATGTATATGTTAATTTACTTACTGGAACCTGCGTATATACGTGTTTTCCTATGGACGAACCTACGTATAGATATTTATATACTGAATTTAGGAATATGATCAGACTCATATCAGATCTCAGACATTCATGCATACTTTGTAAAATTTACAGAACCCTTATTCAGTCAGCATCATCCATCATATTCAATCACCTAGTCATTAATCATATTTGTACATAATCAACTAACAACATATATTGTATTCAAACAACCCATTCCTATATGAAGACTTCCTTGAAAGACAATAGAAATATATCAGAAATGATTGTACATTTTCTTTAGCAATGTTTAGAAAACCCTTAAGTTCCATACATGATTTTGTTTAAATGAACGCACAACTATATGTGCTTTCACTGTGATGAACCAATGTATAGATTTGTAAATATTTAGGAATGCGTGAAATTTCAGATCATTAGACTTACTCAGATCATACCCTTCACTTTAGAAAACATGTGCTAGATCATATATCAAAACATCTCACAAACATATCAAGCAAATATATAGTCATTTCAGGTCTAGAGATCTTGGTCCATCATTATATTCATAGGTGCATCATTATTTCAGATCTATTAATAAATCATAATTCATTCCATGCAGATATACTTCAGAGTGAAGTATTCAATCAAAATTCATACACTTGCACACTTTGCACTATGATCTTCTTATCCTTATATAGTTTGAGCCTTTCCCAATACCATGATAAAAACCATTCAAGTGTCGATGGTATTCTTGGACAAAATCAAACAGATGACACAAAGCTCAATATTGTGGGCTAAAACCATGGTAAGGACCCCTGGCATCATAAACTGAGTGTGTAAGTACATACACGAGTTACCTTCTTTGTACCCGCGTGTATATGTGACTTCTCTTCATCAAAACTTCTTATACACTAATTCTTGATGTATACGTTGGTTAACTTCATCAAACCTACGGGTATACTCGTGTTGCCTTCATTAAACCTATTTTTACGTTATGAACCATTAGCTTTATCATTTCTCCCTCACTAACCTAATTCATTTTTTTGTCACATCTGAACTGACATGTAGATACATCATTTTTACATATTTAACAAATAGGTTTCTATCAAAAGGCAAGTCATCAAGTAGGTTTCCATCAAGAAAAACATATCAACATATTACATCACAATGCCAACAAAATTTTCCAAACCAACTTCATCATGTAACTAATTGTAAAATAGGACCAAATCTCCTTCGAAAACTGTGAGGTTGAGCAAACTCATCGTAATAAAGTTTGACAGGTTTTTTGTGAGCCTCGTTGGCTAGAAGAGCATCATGACATTGTTCGTGGATGTAATCCAAACAAAGGAGGAATTCCTCCTCACCCAAAGCATTTGGGATAAATTCAAAAAAACAATTTAATGAGGGAATATTGCATTCAATAGGAAACATAACTGCGATTCCATTAAGAATTTGGGAAGGAGTAAATCCCATGGAGGCCTGAAACAAGGTTCAATAAGCCCAAAGAGTTAGAAAAAGAATTAACTACAAATTTTTTCTGAGGTTTCCCACCATACGATGGATCACAGGTTTGATGATCTAGTTGATGGCCTTGACTTTACCATTATATTGAGGATAGTAGAGGGTGGAGGTCTCATGTTATAACCCCAACTTTGCTGCTAATTCAATCATCATGTGATTATGAAAGTGAGATCTCTAATCAGTCCCAATCTCTTTCGGAACACTGAACCTAGTGATTTTGATATTAAAGGAGAAAAGAGGCATGGTGATTCCATAAAAAAAAAAGAAGCATGGCCTAATGAAATTTGGTTAAATAATCAATGGCCAAAATGACGTAATTATGAATGGAAGATGAGGGATGTTTACACTACATGAAATTGATAGCCAATTTTGAAAAGGGACTTATAATGATCATGGGATGAAGGGAATTAGTATTAGTGCACATTTTATGAGTGAATATATGATCATTATGACACTTTGGGAAAAACATACAATATTTTGAGATCAACGACCAAAAGTACTTTGCGTGCAAAATTTTCTGAGCAGTGGCTAAGCCATAAAGATCATCACCACATGCTCGTGCATGGAAATACTTCAAAATGTTTTAAAATTTTTCATTATTTAGACATAAATATAAAACCATATCAAGTACATGATGACAAAAAGTATCATCAATGATGATGTAGTGTTTGGATTTATGGAAAATGTGTCGATAGTCATAATGGGACAAATCAAGCCAAAAAAATTGAGTCTAGAGATAAATCAATGCATCCCCATACCAAGGAATAGATGTGATAATAAGGAACAAATATTCATTAGGAAATTAATCATTAACCACTATCCCCTCAAAAATAGGGGGAAGTTCGGATAAAATTTATGAAAATACCAAATATTTTTTTTTTAATTTTGCAATGGAAAATTCCAAATAAAATTCATGCAAAAGGACTATCCATTTGGAGTAATTTCCCTCATGCACTTGTCAATAGATAAAATATCACATGATGTTGGAATCAACAGTGATGATGGTATTACACAATAGAATGTAATGTCTATGCTATTAGAAAATTAGTGCCAAATTCTCAATGTACTGATAGAGAAGTTCCACCCCTACTAACACTTGGATTCAATAGTAGATGATGTTCTCATGATGTTCCACATCCTCTTGGATAAGAAAAATTCCAAGGGTTGAACAATAGGAAGTAATATATATGATTAAGTCCTGACTATAGTCGAGATTGTTGAGTAGCGGGGTTGAAATCAAGGCCTTATTCAAAGCATCAAAGGATCATTGTGTTTTATCATTCCATACAAATGGATGTGTATCAATTTTATGAAGGAACACAAAACCCTAGTGATATCAACATAATTTTCTATGAATGAACAGAAGAAGTTTTGTTTACATGCAACCTCTAATGTTCTTTACTAGTGATTAGTGAAGGAAATTTAAAAATATCCTCAACCTTGAGAGAATCAAACATGATCATGTACCTGCACACAATGAAGCATAGAAATCCTCCATAAATAATGAAGAAGATGTTTTTTTGTTGATTTAAACGAATGTTATGTTAGCATAAGTGCATAAATATGGCTTGTAGATGCATAATGTGATCCATGTGTTCAATAGAGTGAGTATCATGGTCATGCAGATATGCCTCCATCATTCTCTTAATTTAATGAAAAGCATAAGGCGTGGCCCAGTAGAACATGGTGCTAACATTTATAAGAATGAATGGATGTTTCCTATATACAAACATACCCCAAGGACAAATGAAATTATTTTTATGTTGATCTTCCTTTTTTATCTGCATCTGATTATATCTAGTGAAACCATCCATAAATGCAAGAATATCACTTACACCAATTTCATTAATAATATAACCAATGAATGGTGTTGGGTAGTTATCTTTTGGATATGTTAGATTGGGAGCCCTATAATAGAAATAGAAATGAATAGTAGTTTGATGTTTGGTAAGAATAAAAATGTTATAAAGTTATTCCATCAAAGGAACTAGATATATAAACTTAGCTTTAAGAATTTTGTTGACTTCCTCCTTGATGAAAACGACTTTACAAGGATGGATTAGCCATAATTTTTTTCAAATTGGCTTGGCTCCTTCATAGGGTTTTATTTCATGCTAAAAAATCAGATGAGATATGCTCACTACAAGGAAATGACCCTCTAGAGGAGGTTATAAAGGCTGCTTTTAGTGTTATAAAATTGGCCAAAATTGTCAAAAAAGCATTTTCTACAGCATCCGTTTTTGGTAAAGAAGGTTTTGACAGATCTTCTAACGGAACTTCAACACAACTAAAAAAAATTAGGCAGTTGGAGATTTTTATGGATGTATTTTTTATCGGTGCACACTTCATGTGTATCGATGCATTTTAAACTGTATGCACTGATACTGTAAACATAACAAGAACCGTGATGGAAAACAAATTTTGGAAGCCCCAAATAATTTAGCAACATCCCAGTGTGTGTCACCCACAAATACACATCGGGCTGGTAGAAGGTGCATGCACCTGTGTCGTTAAGGTGTAAAAATGAACTGGGTTGTTAAGGTGTAAAAACACACTCGGCTGTTAAGTTATGAAAACATACTGACGCATTAAAGGAAAACCATACCGGTGCATGCAACGCCTGTCCACCTGGGTTGTAGTCATCGATAAAGCGCACCGGGCGTTCTAATCGGTATTGGTATTTGGTGCAGTGCTCATAGGTCGTAGAAACGCACCAGAGCGCAGTTTCTTACAAACACACTGATGTGCAGTATTATGCACATGCACTGGTGTTCATTTTCTATATTTGAGAAACATCGACTTGTGACAATGCAATTATTGTGATTTTGTTAAATTCATTGTTCATCAAAAGTCGACACATATCTTATAACAATATTCATATCAATTAATTTTTTATTAGTGCGTTTGAATGTGATGTTTGGATGAATTTATTATATATCATTATATTTTTCATTTCTTCATTATAATATTTAATCATCCATATATTTAATCAGTGGTGTAACATTTCATAGAGACATTAGAGAATGCAATAGAATAAATTAAAATGAATTTTATTTTATATATATATATATATATATATATATATATATATATATATATATGTATATCTATGTGTGTGTGTGTGTGTGTGTGTGTGTGTGAATAATACACTCTTTTTCATACAAAATGGGACAATTATTGGTATCCCTTTGTCTTTCAATTGGGAGACTATCACCATTACAATAAACAAAATGTCTGATTTCACAGACAAATATTTCAAAAAATACAACGCCTTGCTTTGATATCCAAACATATTGATCATCATTTTTCGCTAGAACTGTTGTTACTGCTCCAGCCACTTCCATCACTTGGGTTATTTGGAGGAATGTTTTCTTCATTGTGTTGATTGTGTTCTTCTTCTTCAAGTTCTATCTACAAACATTAAAAAAAAATGTAGGGTGTATCTACATTGGTGAGAATAATGAAAATTGCAATATTAAATAATATAAATCAATGTAAATAAAAAAGAAATTAACCATAGCAATAATTGACTTGTGAACTATAAACATTCTTTCAGAACCAGATTTCATGCCATCTTTCTACAATTCATTTGTTGGCGTAGTTCCATACTTTGTTTCCTGCAAGTTTTATACCCCATATAAAATCGTAGACTTATTATAAAAAAAAAAATTGTTCTATTAATTATAGATGAAGCTAAGTAAAGAAAGATAGATACTTACATATTCCACAATTAATTTCTAATATGCCAACATATACTGACAACCCTTATTCAACACAATGTTAATCAATTCATGTGATGGTTGTTCTTTGAATGTTAGCATATGTTTGAATACATTCAATGATTATTGATGTCAAACAACTTAAAATATACACAAATGAAATCTAGTTAAGTTGTTATAAGGAAGTAACAAATACTCATGAACTTAGATATCAACCCTTTTCATCATTGTCATCCTAGTTTACATGTTTAATGGGTTTCATTTTCTTTTCTTTTCTGTAAGAAAATAATTGAAAATTAATATTTAATGCTAATTTTTTTATTTATTGTACCTAATCAAAAAATTCAATGATTACATATAACATTTGAAGCACGTTGTTGTTGATATGGCTCCTCATGCGATGCAATTATGTCCATTTCTTTGACCATCTCCTTGTACACCTTTTTGGATATTCATACTGAGATATTTCTGATATAAGCTTGTTCATCCTCTGAGATTTTCATAATCTTCCTGAAAAATTAACATGAAAATAAACTATTTAATTTTTATATTGATATATGAAAACTAAATATAAAAAAAGTGATATTTATAAATGATTTCTTTGTAGTAATATATACATATAATTCTAGAAAAACATTTAAAGGAATATTACTTTTTTCAATCCTTATTTTTTGTTGTTGTACGTTTTTTCTATTAAAAGTTTGATGCATCTCATTGACCAATTCTGGAAATTCTTCCTATAGTTTATATAAAATTTGGTTCCTGGAATTATTGGATTTATTTTTGTAGTATAAGTGGAAAGAACATCTATAAATTTGTTCCACTAGATCCCCCAAAGTTTTGTAAATTTTTTCCCCCTTTCGTTAACCTCCAGCACCACTCTAGATGAGCTAAGGAGCAGTTCATTTTAATTTTCATGTTCTACTTTTTTTCATTTCTTAGAAAAACATTATTTTTCTTCGTTGTTCGTCCCTGTAGAACATTAAACATATATGAATTAATAGATTTTTTGAAACATTTTATCCAATATTTTTAAGTATATTATTAATGAAAATTCAAGAAAGAAACTCATATTGGATCGATAGTATTTTTTTCATTCACCTGATTCATCCTTCTACAATTTTTCCATAAAGTTTTTATGCTCTTTTGGTATTAGATCGGAAAGAATATTATCGAGGTTCATAATTTTGTGGCTTAGCATGATACACAATAAACAATATATATTAGTTAAACTTACATATAGTTCAAAAATAATAATCTTTTTAAAGAATTTACAAAGAACTTGCCTTTTTTCTTTTCTGGATGTGCTATCAGTAGTTTTTTTACTTGAACTCATGTCATCCATTTCTTTATCAATATAAAGCATGTACCCTTCATTAATATATTTTAGAAATAAATCACATACTTTTCAGGTTAAAAAAATTAAAAAAAGAAAAAGAAAAAGGTGTCTATCTAAATTAAATGCTCGGTGTGACTTTCGCAACTTAAGCACCAAAAACGGTGTGGTATGTTCTTATAAACATACAACCAATATAGTAGAAACATTATGCAGTTCTCTTTGTCAATAGGAGACTCGATGAGCTATATTAATACCAGAGCACTGATTAACATAAACATAAATAAATAATTCTTTTTATCAAACAATTTTTTTTTCAATACGTGCCCGATGTGTTATACTAAACTCGCACACCAGTGTGCTATTTTAAACAGTGCACGCCTATTATCAAAATAAAGAGTCTTGGTATAAGGAGTCAGGGCTCGAATTGGTATAACCTTTGCAAGATCAACCTCGCAAACCCCAAAGACCTCCCATGGAAGAAGAAAAGAAAGACGAGGGAGTAGGAGATCCTTTCAAAATATTGCCGGAGGAGGCCCTCGAGAAATAGAGGAACGCGATGATGGATAAATTTTCTCTGATCCTTTGATGTCAACATAGAGGCGAAGCATCTTCATCTAGCAACCACTCTAGAGGCGTCACTACTTTTAAGGTACAAGCTAAATTTTACATTCACATATTTCAAGGCTAGATAGATGCAGGCATCGTAGATAAATGGTTAAATTTGTTAGAATAAGATTTTTTGCTTCATGAATTTTCCAATCAGGAAAATATTATTTTTCACTCCTCAAAGTCACCCTCCATGTCAAGGACTAGTGGGAAACCTACTGTGAGAAAAAGGATGAGGGGGAATCCCTACTGTTTTCAACCACACCCAAATGGAATTTTTTCCGAGATGGCATCAAGAAATAATATTACCCTATCAGAAGCTATGAAGATAAATACCTAAAGTGGACCATGCTGCAGTATAGAAGGGACCAAGATGTGCAAGGTTTCGAAAATGGTTTTCAAGACCTTCATGCAAAGCTAGGTATTAAGGATTCTAAGTGAAATTTGGTACTCAAGTATGATTGTTTACATAAGTACATCTAGGATGAAATGAAGTTCTTTCACATCTCCTCTCTTGGTGCCTCCTATCGATACATTTTCAAGATCGAGCAGAAGTTTGAAAGGAAGACGAGAGAATTTGGATATGTGAATCCGAAGCAAGGGAAAGGTGCCCCAAAATGTAGAAAAAAGGACAAAGAAAAGGCAGGGTGACCCAGGAAAACCTATCAAATCCACAATCAAAGAACAACACGACAGAGAAAAAGAACGACATGAGAAAGTGGTGTCAGTTCCATAAGATCCACACTCACAACATGAGTGAGTGTCGATTCAAGCAGTGATTGGTGGCCTAGATGAGGGATTCATTATCAGATTCATGTTCCAAATCTGAGTTAGAACATGAAAAATGCACTGAAAAAGGGAATAATATTAATTATATGGAATCTAGTGCCATCATTTCCACCACCAAGATTCAGAAGGATGAGCCAGAAGATATAGAGGAGGGAGAGATTCTATTCCACTCATACATGTGGGTGAAGTGTTCTCCACTACAACTCATTATCAACAATGGGAGCCAAAAGAACCACATTTAAACAGAGGTCATGAAGTAGCTTTTCCTACCAACCATATCGCACCCGAAACTGTACACGATCAGGTGGTTTCACCAAGGACAAGATCTCCACATGAGCTAGCAATTCTACCTCCCCTACAACATCAAGTTATTCAAAGATGAAGCGCTTTATGATGTTGATCCTCTTGAAGTTTATGATGCATTATTAGGCCAACCATACTTATGGAAGTGACATGTTGTGTATAAGTCTAGGCCTCACACTTTTATTATTACTTTTGGAAATAATTTATACAGGATATAAGAGGTAGCACTGCCTACCGCCATCTCTTTGATCTCTTTGAAGAAAAGTAGTAAGATCATTTCCCAGACCGGGAATTTTTTTTCCTTATCATTCTAGCTCAGGGAAAGAAGAATATTATGGCAACGACATCCACACATGGATCCTCTACATGAAAAAAATAGATGAACAAGGTCGTGGAGGATTACATGGACATCATCACCTCACCCACATGGGTACGTCTACAGTATTAGGTCAAGCACTACATTGATCTGACCCCAGCTGCATCGATACCCAATGGATCAATCAATTGATGCTCTATTATAGAGAATGAGGAAATATAGAAGTAGATTTAGGAGTAGTTGCATAAATGGAACATGAGGCCAAGTTCATCACCTAGTGGGAGCTCAATTGTTTTGTTACAGAAGAAGGGTGGGACCTGGAGACTCTATATTCAAGTCTATAGTGCAATGAAAAAATCACTTTCCGAAATAGGTATTTGATACCACAGATTGATGAGCTTCTGGACCAGCTCAAGGGGAAAAAATATTTAGTATGATTGACTTGAATTCTGGTTAGCATCAGGTACAATTCAAATCCTCTGATGTGTGTAAGAATTCCTTAAAACACAAGTAGGGAATTTTCGAATGGTTGGTCATGCCCTTTGGGTTGAGAAATTCCCCTGCAATCTTCATGAAGTTGATGGAAAAAATCTTGGTACCCTTCACCAATTCATTCATTGTGGTGTATTTTGATGGCATCCTGATCTTCAACTAGAGTTCTCCAAGCAGTGCAACAAAACAAGTTGTCTGCCACTTTGGAGAAATGAATTTTTTATATGACCTAGGTTCAATATTTGTAGTACATCATTGATGAGTAGGGTGTGCATATGGACCCCACCAAGATACAAGCCATTCGATATTAGCCAACCCCAATGACTTTAACAGAGTTTTGAAGCTTTATCAGTCTTGATAACTTCTACCTCAGGTTTTTATTGGGGTTATCTCATATCATGTGGCCTTTGAGTCAAGTCACCAAGGGAGGAGAAAAATAAAAGTTAATTTGGTATAAATCCCAATAGAAGAAATTTTATGAGATGAAGCATCTCCTCTGCCTTGCACCAGTGCTCACATTACCAGACTTGCAACAACCATTTTAGATTGAGACAAATTCCTCTGATAATTCTATTCGTGGAGTTTTTACTTACTAGGGGCATCTAATGGCATATCAAAGTGAGTCATGTTCAGACACATTCTGAAAGTATCCCGCCTATGACAAAGTGATGTATTCCATTATGCAAGTCTACCGACAATGGATGCATTACATTCTGGGGAAGAAAACGATCATCCACACAATCCACCGACCCTGTAGTTCATACAGACACAAGGGAAGTTGTAGAATTATGATCACAAGAAATGGTCCACATACGTGCAACAATTCCATTTGAAAATTAAGCACAAGAAGGGAAGAACCAACAATGTTGTAGACTACTCAGGCGACCGTCGGTTATGACAATGACCACTGTGTTCGACTCTTGTGGGCACGAGGCTTTTGGGTGGCCGCATCTTTAGAAGAGTGATCCATAATTGGACAACTCATACCATACGATACTCAAAGTGAAGAACATTCCAATTTTTCACCTCTGGGATGCGTTATTATGCCACCTGGACAAATTTGTGTTTCTTAAATGGAGCATGCTTAGATGGTTTGGGAGGAACAATATATTCGGTTTGATAGACATTTTGGGGTAGATAAAGCATTGGAAATGTTATAGAAGTATTTTTCGTTGGCCAAACCTTCCACACGATGTCAGGAATTAAATCATATCCTAAACTACCTGTGGTATTTCCCAGCCAACCATTTAGAATAAAGGCCTATACACTCCTGTTCCTACTCCTAGTTGACCTTTGCAATCCATCTCCATGGATTACATGTTGGGATTTCCTTCTACTAAGGATGGAAATGACTACATTTTCATGGTCGTCGACATATTCTATAAGATGGCCATTCTGGAAGCTTGCAACAAGAGTATCACAGTAGAATCCAATGCTAAGTTGTTCTTTGAATGAGTGTGGGTAAACTTTGAGATCCCATAATCCATTATCTCAAATTGGGATAGCAGGTTCCTAGGTAAATTTTGATCGAGTTTTTGGTTGATGTTGGATACCAAACTCACCAAGTGCTCAACTTTCCACCCCCAAACTGATGGTCAAAAAAAGGTCGTCAATAGGATGATCGTATACATTCTACACATATACAACTTGAATCATCCGAACAGATGGGATGAGAGCCTCCCTTATGTCCAACATAGCTAAAAAATTGGTCTCCATAGCTCAACTCATCGTAGTCCATTTCAGTTGGGGTTGGGATTCCAGCCACTGTGCCCCATTGATCTGGTGATACCAATTGCATCCACTCAGGTATATTTGACTCATCTATAGTCTCAAGCTAACATGGATCAAATCTTCATTGAGAATATTTAGCACATCCACCAGCAGGTCCATGCCATACTTGATAGAGCTAATACTAAGTACAAGGAGAAGCACGATGAGTGTCAGGTGCCACACAAGTTCCAGGTGGGCAGAAAATTTTTGTTGCATTTGTAGAAGGAGAGCCTTGTTGGTTCCCATCGCAAGATTCACCCACACTAATATGGGCCTTACACCATCACTAAGGTTGTAGGAGATAATTATTTTGAGCTCATCATTCCACCATTCCTTGGCCTGCACCAAGTGTTCAATATGGACCTCTCTCGACCATACTTTCCACCATTACTTGACACATCATACATGTAGAAAAACTCACACCAACAAAGCTAAACCCATATTGCATGTAACAGGCCATAACTGATCAAATCATGAATACGTAGAATAATAAAATTTTCTAGTACAATATCCAATGATATCGGGTTTTCAAAGATGGACAAGTCCTACACAAATGAAAGTGGCTCACCATGAACCAAGTTTAGTAGAAGTTTCCCCACCTCATGGAGGCACTCATAAAAATGGGGAAAATTAATTTGTAAGGGGTGATGACTTATCCAGGTGGATATTGGTTTCCACCTACCTATTCCACTTGGAACCCCACCATTATTTCTTTCAATTTTTGAGTTTCGTTAATTGTAGCAAAATTTACTATTTTTGGTTGTTTTTGGGTCGTGAACATTCAGAGCCATTTTGAGGCCCTAATTGAAGTTTTTTATGGAAAAGGGGAAAAAATAAGTAAATGATGGATGATAACAGTCGAAATTTCTAGTCCTTGGATATATCATTATAAAGAGGTATCATGCGCGTCAAACGAAGATCGTATGCAAAAGTTACAACCTTAGGAAGTTGATGTACCAATTTACGCCAATGGGGGCCAAAATTTTGGTGATTCATATCCTAGGGTTAGGTTTTATATGTTAATGGTTTTCCATTGTTTCTCAATAATAAATAGGCCTTTGATCCTCATTGTAAAACTATTCAGAGGCATCTAATTGCCACATCTCTTCATAGAAATAAGCTACCATCGCTCAACCTAGTTTATTTCTATTTTGTATGCAAGCACATTTGAGTTTTTTGATATTACTGAAATGGAGTTCTATTTTTGTTGCATATTTGTGGGTGTGTTTATATATGTATTCTATTGCATTCCTGCATTAGTCTAGATAATGAACCAAATCCACCAGTTCTCTCACGAGCTAAGACAAGTTTTCCTTAGGAATCAACAACCCCATTGATTCCTAGGTGGTTCATTCTATAGATTTTATTCCCAACAAATTTTAGAAGTGTCTTAATTTTAAGGTCTCCCACCCTTTTTCTTAGGCCTTTTTTTTTTTTTTTTTTTTTGAAAAAAATTATTTTATTTTTCTTTAAATCATGTCTTTCTCTCCCGCATTGTTCAATTCCAATCAACTTAGTACTTTTCTTCAATTAAGTGATTAACATAATTTTTCTCTCCCATTATGTTAATTTAATTTTTCCTATGGATTTTTATGATACTTTTTGGGAAGGTTCATCATGTGGAATTAACCACCAACCACTTTTTCTAAGTTGGAAAAAAGTATTCTAAACTCTAGTGCTATGTCCTTACTATTCATAAGAAATTTATTTATTAAATCAATTATTCATAAAATAGTTAGATAATCACATAAGTATCATCATGGGTTCCATCGCCATTACATTCAGTAGTATTTCAATGTATAAAAATAGTAAATATTTAAAAAGAAGATCGATAGGGGTGTTACATAGACGTTATTCTATTTAATCACGTCTATGATCCAAGCTTCTTAGGTTGCTATGGAGGAAATCTAGATAATAAAGGACATACCCATTATAATCCTATATATATACTAGTATGCACCATATAGTAAACTTAATCTTATAGTATAAATCAATGATTTCCATGTACTAGGTGAATTTCCCTCTATTGTGGCATATATCAGGGATCCAATGAGGCCATTCCAGATGTACTTATATTTTAGAAAGCGGGGTATATATTAGGGGGTCTCACTCTCAAATTTGGTTATTTCTTCTTTAATATGATAAAGAGTAAGCTACCTGTAGCACCCTACAAAGGCCTACAACAATTGGTTCTTACGGGTTTACATCCTTTGGGTTGTCCCCTGATAGTAAGCAACACCTCTATGGAATCTCTCCTACTAATGTCACATATTGAAATATTTAGATTGCTTCCAAAACCTATTGTCACATATGAAGATATGGATTCCAGTGATGTACCCAAGACCTAAAATCCCCTCTGAAAAATATAGCTTCATATAGAAAGCGCCACACAATGGATTTCACTGTCCCTCTACCAACTTGGTAAGGGATGTCTATGCTTCGATCTTACTTTCTATGAGTAACAATTACACCGACATAGTTATCGATAAAACGAGAACTATTACCTCAAAACAAGAACTCTAACAAAAAATACATGAAAAAACAACCCAAAAATGAAAAGTTGTATTCTTGAATAACCTTTTTTAAAAATGGAAGTAACATCCAATTTGTTTTGTGCAAAAAACAACCTGAAAACCAAAAGTGTTGATGTTGGCCTAACGTCGCTAATTTTTTGTGTGAAAAAAACAACCTGAAAACAAAAGTGTTGACGTTGAATAATGTCGTCAATTTTTGTGAGAAAAAACCTTGAAAACGAAAAATGTTGATGTTGGAATAATGTATTTTTCTTTTCAGGGTAAACTGTCAACATTTTTTAATAATGACATTAAAGATAAAATATTATGACTCTGAAAAACTTGACAATTCAACGATAAACATGAAATTAAAGATAAAATATCAAACTTCTTAAAATCCCAATGGTTTTTAGGCATGGTATTAAAGATAAAATATCATGTCCCTGAAAAGCATTAAAAATCCAAGGATGACATTAAAGATTAAATATCACCTCTATGAAAATAAATTTCCAACGATTTTTAGGCATGGTATTAAAGATACTACATTACTAGTAAAAATAAAAAATTTAAACAAAATAAATAAAAAAATAAAAATAAATAAAAGGACATTTTTTTAAAAAACACATAATTTAAAGATAAAAAAAACCATTTTATTTTTAAATTTATAAAAATAAAAATAATTTAAATAAATAAATTTAAATTTAAATTTAAATAAAAAAACTAATTTAAATAAATAAATTTAAATTTAAATTTAAAAAAAAATAAAAAATTTAAAAAGAAAATAAAATAAAAATTTAAATCTGCCACATGGGGGTCGCGGGGCTTGGCCATCGGGCAGCGGGAGGAATTACCAAGAGGTCAATTCCGGGAATCGACCTCCGCCGCCTCGGAGCTACAGGGCTGGATCGTCCTATGACCCTAAACAGGTGGAGGTTGGTTCTGGGAATCAACCTTCGCTGCTTGGGGACGACTGGGGTGGGCTACCGGGCGGAGGGAGGAGCTGGCAACTTACCCCCCTCCCCCCCGAGCCACCTGATTTATTTTTATATATTTTTTTAATTTAATATTTTCTTTCTATATTTTTTTACTTAATTAATTAATTTATTTTAATTAAAAAAAAATATTCTACTTTGTTTTTTTTTCATATATATATATATATATATATATATATATATATATATATATATATATATATATATAATTTTATGTTTATTTCGATTTTTCTTTTATTTTTAAATTTAAATATTTTTTATGTTTAAATTTTTATTTGTAATTTTTGTATTTTAATTATTTCTGGTTATTTTATTTTATCTTTTTTTTCCATTATCCAGCTTTTTTTTTTGTATTATTATTATAAAATTAAATATTTTTTTTTTGGTTGAATTTAATTTTTTCTTTAAATTTAGTGTTTTTTTTTTAAATTTCTCCCTTTATTTATTTTTTGAAATTTTTTGTTTTTTGTTTATTTATTTATTTATTTTTTTGTTTTGGTTTTTTTTTACACTTTTGTTGGTTATGTTTTAATATAATATTATATATTTAATTTGTTTTTGTCATGTTTTTTGTTTTATTTTTATTGTTTTATTACCAAGATGAAAATCACCACTCTAAACAAAAAGAATTGATTTTGCATCAACACTTTTGAAAATTAGCATGAAAATCATTAACATTTTAAAACGGATGTTCATACTTGATAAATAAAAAATCATGAGTTTTCAAAATCGACATGACAAAAATGATAGTTAAAAAAAAAAAATCAAAGAAAATTTAAAGTTCCAAAAATTTGCTCAAAAATAAAAATAGGTTATTCTACATCACAATTTTCAAAATCAACATCAAAATCATACATTTAAAATTAAAAAAAAAATATCATGAGAAAATTTAAAGTTCCAAAGCTATGCTCCAAAAAAAAGGGTGATTTTACGTCACCACTTTTCAAAATCGAGTGCTTTTTTTGCTACCTAAAAGAAAATGGGTACCAGGTAATTTTATCGTTTGATTGGTAACTTTGTTCACCTCTCCTTTCATCCAACTATATGAGCCTAAGAGCTAGAAATATCCCATAATATTATTGAGTCAGGTTTGAAAATTTGTTATTCAACTAATCTAAGGTAAGGCATTGTAGGTGAGAGTGATTTCGAAATGATAACTAAGTACACAAGAACAAAAGTGTATTAGTTGCATAACCTAGGTTCTAGTTTCCACCTGAGGTAGTATTAACCCAAATAGACCAACTTTGACACCTCCTAAATTTGTTTTGACTTTGTTTCTACAAAGTCAAAACAAATTCCCATAAGCCTGGACTTTATCACCAAAGAATAAAATTTGTCTTCCTAACCTTGGAAAGGAGAATCTGTCTCTACTTACATACTGGGTATAAGGCTACATGAGTTAGCCAATACAAAAAAAAAATTCATTCATACCCAAGGTCAATGCGTTAAAATTCACTCATAGAACATGCAAATGAAAAACTGAGAGGGTAGAATTGAATACAATTACATCTTGCTGGATTTGAATCCATCCCTCTTATATTAAAATACTAGAGAGTAGGAAGACAAAAATAAGGTAAAACCCACCCTTATAGACATACTCTAAGAATTATGGAAATAGGACAACAAAATTTATACTCCTCACCCCTCACAATTCCCAACATTCCCATACCATCACTTACATGCAAAACTTGCCAAGACAAACCCCACCAAATCAATGGGTAAAAAAATTCTCAATATAAAACAAAAAAATCGTACAAATAAAACAAGGAAATAACTTTGTAGGAACCCAACTCGATCCACAGTAACAATGTAGCATTCACATTTCCTCCAACCACTCACTTCTCTACTCCAAACTAAGTTCATGAGTCATCCCTACATTGAGTTGATACTGGCCAACTTGTCAAGGGGGGGATGGAATACTTTAACACCGGGAACCAAAAACATAGGAGAATTTCCCTCCTGCTAGATTCTCTCCTAAAACTTATGATAAAAAATAATTATGAAAATCTTCAACTCTTAGTTTTCCAAATTCCTATAGTCCCCCTTGTTTTGTAACATAATTATTCGATTGTGCTCATACCAAGGAAATGGATATCGGTTCTTCCACACCTCACAGATCTCCTTTCTTCCCATCTCCCTAGCAAGAATAACTGTTATTTCTAATAGGGTGCTAACATTCTCCATAATATTCCACTTTCCCATAGAAATATTCACCTCTCTCATCTACTAGAGATTTAATGTGATGTTCGCCATGATTTTATTCATCAATTACACAAAATCACAGTAGCTCATCTCTCCATCTCTTGCATGCACACTATACCCCATTAAAAAACTCATTAACCACCATATAGACACATTCCTTGATTCGTGAATACTCATCATTACACCTCCCTGGGGGTTGATGCCACTTCCCCTCACAAGTTTTCTAGGTGGGGTGGTGATGTCATCTTCCCCCCCTGTCATGTTCATCACCCCAATCAAGGGTGTGTGGTCTTTATGGAGTAATTTTCAGCGGGACCTTTCCAATGGTGATTCACGAAATTTTTTCCATTAAGAGGATACCTACTTTGAGGATTCCATACATCCATAATTTTCAAGGAAATAAACTATTTTATTCCTTGCTTTTTGTACATATTACTAAAATCTAGAGCTAGAATCCAAGAAATGAGGGAGGAGACTTGCTCCAAAAGAGACTCCAACCTCCATATAGAAGACACCTTATGAGCATGAGAGTCATTTTGGAGCTTGCAAGCTATATTGATGATAATTTGAGAGTCCCCTTCAAAACAATTATTGGAAAATATATGTGCCTAAGCATATTCCAATCCCATATAAAGGTCCATTAATTTAGAAACAATGTTACTATTCATCCCAATAGTTCTAGAATAGATGAATATTGACATGCCTATAAAATTGTTGATAATTCTACGATAACCTATAGGAACCTAATTTCCTTTTGTTTCCCTATAAAAATTTAGTTTGATGAACTCAAAAAGAGGGTGTTTCTAGTGAGCTGGACTAGAATTCTGACTAGTGGGGGGAGAAGAGGATGTAACCCCATAAGACGAGAGGGGAGTCATTAATTTACCATCCTTCGTTCTTGACTTAATGATTTTCAATCCTCGTATAACCATATTATGGCTAGAATTGATTCATTTATGTGATCAACCATTGATTGCTAGGGAGAGTGTAGAGAGATGGATTTTCATTTAAATAGTATTCTATTGCATTCTTTCCTAATAACCCATGATACAAATATAGGATACATGTTCCAAATATTATTAGGAAGTTTATTTGAGAAGGCATATCATATAGAAGAAATTATGGTATTAGAAACACTCATTTGGTCCTTATATGATTACCAGATTTGGTTTTCTAGTTTATTCCATGGTGCCAAAAAGATACTACAACAATTAAAATAATGCTCCAGCTCTTCCAACTATAAAAATCATAAGTAACATCTACATGGAACTTGGTAACTCGATTTTTTTATATTTTCCCATAGGTGTGTGAATGAATCTAGGTTACAATTTTTGGAAAGAGAGGGCATGTTGTGGGTGAAAAAAGGGAGCTCGATTGAGCCCTTTAAGTGCTCGATTGAGCCATATTTGAGCCCTTAGTGAAGCTATTTAAGGGCTTAATGTTTGCTTTATTAAGAATTAAAAATAAATCTCAATCAAGATCCTATATAACCCCAAGTTAGTATCTCAATCAAGCCTTAAAGCTGCATAACATTTTTAATTTTCTCATTATTAACAATTTTAAAATTTATGTAAATATCAATAATGATATGCAAACTTTAAAATGTGAATATTTGATAGTTACAAAAAAAAAAAACAACAACAAAAAAACTTAATTAATAATTACATTTAGAAAGGTAATTAACAATGGTGTGGATTAATTTCTCATTACATTTTTACCATTTTGGTTTATAGATTTGAAAAATGATTGTATCCCTCTTGTAATTGAAATTGTAATACTCTTATATTTATAATTTGGTAACTCAAAACTCAATTTTCAATATCATTTAAATTTTCACTGTTATAATTTAAATAATAAATTGATTAAAAAAATAAATAAATTTGATTTTAATAAATATTTACATCGTAAGGTGTTATTATTTGAAAACAAATTTCCTGACTGCCTTTCTATCATAATGTGTACCATTACTGCCTTTCTATCATAATGTGTACCATTCGATCCTTTCTTAGACGGTTATATCATTCTGAGCCATTGATTCAAATTGAGCTGACAGGGTGGTAGGCAGTTGCGAATTAGTTGCTCTGGTTATGCAAATTTGACTGGGTTGGAGTCTTTCTATGATCCTTCATGCAATAAAACGAGGAGCTCCCATATTAGCCAAGTATATTGGTGGGGCTGTCACTTGTGATGCTTGCCACATGATCGATCCACACCCTGATGGGCTTGGAGTTTCAATGTGCATTCGGAAAGCTCTGGAAGATGTAGGAATTTCACCAAAAGAGGTAAGTGTTTCTGATTTTTTAATCAAGGTTTATCAGATGTGTAGAATTACTATAGTTTCAATATTTACTGGAACTTTCAAGGGTTAATGACCAATTATCGTATGCTCAATAACAATGAAGGTCAAATATATCAATGCTCATGCCACATCAACTCGGGTAGGAGATCTGGTAGAGATTAATTCTATCAAGAAATTTTTAAGGATACCTCCAGTATCAAAATGAATGGAACAAAGGTGAAGAAATCTCCTTGGGTTGACCGTTATATTTTGTTTCTCAGATGTTAGGAATTAAAACATGTTGCCTGCAACCAAGATTTTACGGTGTTGTTCAATTAGCAATTTGCAAGTATCTTGAATTCACCAAAATGATTTTCAACAAGTGCTTTCTAATCTTACCCCAATGCATTTAGCCTACAATTAATAATTTGATGCCCTTCAGAAAGTTGTTGTGCCATGAATATTTCGATTGCAAACACCATCTCTGTTTCTGACATTAAATATGAATTAATTTTCCAGTCTATGATTAGGCATACCTTTGGTGCTGCCGGTGCACTGGAAGAAATTGCAATAGTAAAGGCTATCACTACCGGGTGTCTTCACCCCATAATAAACCAATTTGTAAGTTGTTTACGGGCATGGCGGTTTTTTTTCTAATAACTACATGAAAATGAGCTACTCGTTTCCCTTTGATGTACGGATATCATTTTAAATATCACTTTCACTGAAAAAGTCAATCTACATGTTGAGACTCTTGCAGAATACCAAGCCTGATGTTACTATTGACACAGTGCCAAATGTGAAGAAGCAGCATGAAGTCCATGTTGGTAAGTAAATTTGATTAAATTTAGTGTATAGCATAATTTTTTCTACAGAATTTAATGGATAAATAAATGAGAATGATATTTGTTCCCTTGCTAACATAATCTTATTATTAATCTCACTGAATTCGTTGTCATAATCAAACGTTGCAATGCTATATGCGATATAAATGCTGGTTGTTCTTACATATTGTTTTACATATGTTCACCAGTAATTATTTAAGAAAGAATTGTTATTTGGAATTTATTGTGCCCTCTTGGCATTACATTTAATATATGACTATCTGCATAATTGCTGCACGTTGTTGATCTATGAGTTGTTGGTAGAAACCAACCACTTTTATTTTAAGTTCCAATTCAACCAGGCACTCTACCCTCCATTTACTCGTTTTTATTTGACCTGAAACTTTGGTGCTGCATGTATTGAGATATTTTTGGTGTCCATTACTGGGGTTTTCTCTTGAATTCTCTATTCCATTAGAGTTTTTTTATTCCATTACGGTTTTCTGCGTGTGGAAGGTGTCGTCACTACTTTCCTTTTCCTCCTTTAAATAAACGAAATGGGTTATAGTGGTCATGCCATGATGTACTTTTCTCCGTAAAAAATTTGTGGCAGTTATTTCTATTTCTATATGGTTTTTTCAATGTACAGAAACAACCGAAATGGATTACAGTGGTCATGCCATGATGTACTTTTCTCCGTAAAAATTTTATGGTAGTTATTTCTATTTCTACAGGGTTGTTTTATAAAGGACTGTTGTTTCGATATAGTCATTTTGTTTTATATTTTATATTTTTGGAAAATAATTAATTTCTAAAGGGGTGGCAGGGTCCCTCCAAAAACTTGTTTTCCTTTCTTGAAATAATGACCCAGTCAGAGAAATATTTAAATAAGGTATTAGTATTAATTAATGTAAAATCTTTTGTTAGTTATCAAATAAATATTTAAATAATATATTAAAATTAATCTATATTAAAAAATAATATTTTTTTATACAAATTAACTCCATTATTTAATAATAAAAAGAAAAATTATGAAAATTAACAATTTATATAAAAAGATGATGAACATAATTAAATACTATGAAAAAATATGATTAAATTTTTAAAAATAAAAAGTAAATATAAAACTATACTATTTGTTTATTAAATTTAATAATGCTTATACTAAAATTATTTTATATTGAAAAGTTTTATATATTTAAAATAAGAAAATCAATTTTATTAAAAAATAATAATACAGGTTATAAAAGTAAAATATTCTTAATAGAAAATTCATTTTTTTAGTTGGTTTAATTTATGGGATTTTGAACTTTGAATCTTATGTTTTACATAGTACTTCATAACACTAATTAAATTACACCCACCAATAAACTAGAAACCTCAATTTTAAAGTAAAACTCTTTACCAAATTTCAGTAAAACTCTTTACCAAATTTCAGTGAAGCTATAGCCATTAGTAGGAGGTCTCCTCAGAATTTGATCTGTATAAGAATATTTTGGAGCTTTTATCTAATATTGAGATGGTTTTTTCCAATGAGTTGTGCGTGAATGTGAAGACACATGCCTCAAAGCTTTTACCTGATACTGAGACGGTGTTTTCCAATGAGTTGAGATGGTGTTTTCCAATTAGTTGTGTGCGAATGTGAAGACAGAGGCCTTGGAAATACTAAGGGTTATCTTCACAGAGTTTGAGAATGAAATTCAAAGGGAGACTTCCAAAACACTTATCCCTGGAGGTACAATTCATCCTATAACTAGGTATGTAATGGAGGTAGAATTCATCCTATAACTAGGTATGTAATGAATTACATTAGTTTTATTTCGGATTACAAAGAGACATTAATGAAGCTCATTGTCAACAAACCTTCTCAGATCTCAAATCTTCTGCCTGAAGGGTTAATAGATTTGATTCAGGAGTATGATAGAGGAAGTGATTCACATGATCAATTTCTGTTGTCCATGCTTTTGGTTTGGATCACTCTTATTCTACAAAACAACAATTCAGTTGTCAGTGAAGCTATAGCCATTAGTATGAGGTCTCCTAAGAAGTTGTTCAAGGTCGTTGATTTGTGTGAGACTCTTTCAGAGCTTTTGCCTAATATTGAGACGGTGTTTTCCAATGAGATTCAATGTTGCACTTGCACATTCTTGAATTTGAACATTTTGATTCATACTGAAATGATATATATTTTACATGCCTCAATTATTCTTTAATTACAGCTTGCTGCATGGTGAAGGCCATTTTTGTACTCCAAATGAGCATTTGGTCTTCACGATTTTGATAAATTTGTATCTATGATTATTTATGCATGTAGTCTTTACATATTTCAATAATTTTTTATCTATGAATATGTGCATGATCAGCTGATAAGATTCATGGACTAACGTTAAATATGGATGAACCTTATCAGGATCATACTTTTCATGAGCCCATCGTAGGAAGCCAAGTATTATGAATATGGATGAACCTTATCAGGATCATACTTTTCATGAGCCCATCAGAGTTGTTGGTCATATGTATTTATATTTTTATCATTTTAATAGGGTAAATTATCTTGTCAGGTATTTATATTTTTATCATTTTAATAGGGTCAATTAGCCTGTGAGGTATTTATGTGTTTATCATTTCAGTAGGGTCAAGATATTGTAGATCCAATCGAATACTTCTTTAATGGGAGTTGGTCTCTCCATAATTTGTAATTGCAGGCAGGAATACCCCATGGGGTTCTTAATGTGCTTTCTAGTTTTGGTGAAACTGATGGTGTGCCATGAGCAACGACTCCCTTAAATGCACTGTATTGTGCATTATTAGCTCGACAATTATTTGTATTTTTATCATTTTAATAGGGTAAATTAGCTTGTCAGGTATTTTTATTTTTATCATTTTAATAGGGTCAATTAGCCCGTGAGGTATTTATATGCTTATCATTTCAGTAGGGTCAATATATTGTAGCTCCAATCCAATACTTCTTTAATGGGAGTTGGTCTCTCCATAATTTGTAAT
The DNA here is from genome assembly GCA_034641835.2 of Pinus albicaulis. Taxonomy (NCBI): domain Eukaryota; kingdom Viridiplantae; phylum Streptophyta; class Pinopsida; order Pinales; family Pinaceae; genus Pinus; species Pinus albicaulis. The sequence continues at coordinate 864,237,984 of CM076572.1, forward strand.
TGAAGGCAAGAATACCCCATGGAGTTCTTAATGTGCTCTCTGGTTTTGGTGAAACTGATGGTGTGCCATGAGAAACCATATGGATATTGATAAGGTAAGATGATATATTAATGGAAAATGCTATGATATTTTTTATTTAGGGATGATTAATTAATTGAATATGAAGGTGAAAGACTATGAAGGCTTTATAACTCCGTGTTGGGTGTTGGATTGTATTTAGATATCATATACAGGGTCAACTCAATTTGGGCAAGTTGGGTGACTTATTATGGAGGCTGCTGCAAAAAGCAACTATTGGATCTCTTTAAGAATCTTAGGGTGTTTCTTTTGCAACATCTGCTGGTGATGATGCAACTGCTAGTTTAATTTTTTGTATGAATAAGTGTAACTCAGAAATGTGAATTTCACAATATTGGAAATCTATATTTTACCTATATTTTACAAAATTTACTAACGGGTTATTAACTATTAACCACAATTCCAATTTTTCATAGAAAGAAAGGACAACATTAATAATCAATGTAGTTGTAATAATTGTAAGTTATAATTAATATAGTTGTAATGTATGCAATGGTATTTGAGATTATAATCTCAATGAGTAAAATGAGATTGCACTCAATTCATTCTGCACAAGTGTGAAGTATATACAAAAATATTTATTCATGACTTAGATTTGCAATATATATTTTTTAAATAATAAAAACATAACTAAATAATAAAATTTAAAACATTATGTGACATATTTGAATTTGAGTAATATAGATTAAAATGATCAAGTATAAAATAATGTTATATTTACAGTGAAAACAATAAACAAATGATCATTTTTAAAGATTTATCATTTTTAAAGATTTCAAAAATGAAAGAGCGAAGTTGAAATATTTTATAGAATGTTATATCCATTATTATAATTGTTTGCTTGGTAAAATAAAATAATTTTTTTATTTATAATTAAAGAAAATTATATTTTGGAATATATTTAAATATTTATATATATTTTTGGAATAAATAAATTTTATAATTCTACTACAGAGAATTATTGAGAGACTTTTTTTTTTTAAATAATTATGTTAGCTTTATCGAGCTATATTTAAACACATGAGAGGCTAGATCTAGGGTTTAAATAGAGTTTTAACTAGTTGTCTATAGATTTCTCTACAACACCATTTTTTACCCTAGCAAACTCTAAGCAGAGGATGTCCATAACTGGGGTAGGTGATGATGAGGGATTTGGGAAGGAATCCTCCGCATATGAGTTTGATATTTTGAATTCATATCATATTTTTTATCGAATCTCTTCTAAACATAATGCTTGAAATTTTTTGGACAATTTTTAAGGGGTTGAATAAAATATCAATAACATAAAATATACAAAATGAAATAATTTAAAAAAATACAAATATGTTCTTTTACTGGTGCTCTTCAAAAGGGCACTCTTGGATTTTGAATTTATTGAAATAGTAGAAAATATTTGTAAGTGAACACATGTGTGTGCAAAATGAAATTAAAATATTACTTCACCAACTTAGAAAAATAATAAAAAACATAATTTTGAATATATATATATATATATATATATATATATATATATATATATATATATATATATAGGTTATTTCTCGATAGATCATGCTCAAATAATTCGTTTTTTAAATTATACAATTTAGACTAAGTTATGTTATGTGAACACACACACACCTCTTAAGATGTGTGAAAAATTGTAAGTACAAGCATTTCATTTATTTGAAAATTAACATATTATACAAAACCTTTTTTTTTTGCAAAAAATATCATTAGGAAAACAACCTAATTATCTAGAAATTGTCTTTTACTTTGAATCAAAATTCACAGTGCTTATATGAATTTTGAGGGCTTCAATTCGATAAAAGAGTAAAATTTTGAAATTTGATTGCCATATTTGACCCAAAAATATAACCCATCTCTATGTGAAAGATTTATTATGAACTAAAAACCAAAAAAATATGATTATTATTTGCCATATCTTTTTCCTTCCATATTCTAACCCAAAGCTCCTCCTTTTCAATATCTTGAAATCCTGCTTCTAGTTGATATTCTTTGTTCGTTCAAAAGGTGCCCCTAGTTTGGTATCCCCACGTTAACTCATCAGAAGCCTCCATATCTGTAACTAGCTTCATAACTGATACCACACCATCACATTCAATTTGGGTTTCCAGATTTCCAAATTCTAACCCAAAGCTCCTCCTTTTCAATATCTTGAAATCCTGCTTCTAGTTGATATTCTTTGTTCGTTCAAAAGGTGCCCCTAGTTTGGTATCCCCACGTTAACTCATCAGAAGCCTCCATATCTGTAACTAGCTTCATAACTGATACCACACCATCACATTCAATTTGGGTTTCCAGATTTCCAACATCATCCATTGTCTCCATTTCTATCATGATTCCCCCTCCTTCCAATAATTTGTCGTCCTTACTTTTCCCCAAGCTATCATTTATTTTATTAATGGTTCCAAGTCTTCTAATTCTCCCATTTTTCGTAGTTTTTTCCCAGCATATTCATAGAAGAGTTTCATCTTCCCATTCTCCATTTTCCAAAAGTAGAGTTTTTGGATCAATTTCATGCCTTTTCTTACCACGTTCTAGATGGATGATGCAAGGGTCATTGAATTTATCCTTATTGAGTCCTATTGAGGATTATTTCGGAATACTTGTCTTTCCAAATTCTTTTACATAGATCCTTCCCCCTTGAAGCCACCTATACTATGTATATTTTTGTAATACCCCTCTCTAATTATGTAATTTTTTTTTTTTTTTTTTTTAAATTTGGAATGATTTGTTTGTAGTGTGTTGGCTAGGAAGCCATAAGAAATTTGAATGTAAATACTACATCGTTATGGATTATTGGGAATGAACCTGAGTTGATGATACTTTTACTTAAATATGGAAAAGATAAACTTTCGTTATTTACTCTTAAGAATATTCTTAGGAGTGAATTAACTTGATTTCATTTGATTAGGATAGAAAAATCTATGTGAATAAAGAATCGGAAAAGGTGATCTTCAATTAATATATATATATATATATATTCAATAAAAAAGAAAATCCTAAGATATGAGGCTGGCAGAACCTAGAAAGCGGGATGCCACTGAGGAAATTCTGGTATGCCACTAAGGATGGTATGCCACTAAGGAAAGTCTGGTAGGAGAAGTGAGGCATAAAAATTCCTTCACAAGAATCAGAAGAGTTTTTTAATTCGAGGGGATTAAATGAACCTGAATGTAAATACTACATCGTTATGGATTAAAAGTGATTTGAATAATAAAATAAAATAAATTTGATGGTTTATTGGGAATGAACCTCAGTTGATGATATTTTTATTCGAGTATGGAAAAGATAAACTTTCGTTATGTACTTTTAAGAATATTCTTAGGAGTGGATTAACTTGATTTGATTTTATTATGATAGAAAAATCTATGTGAATAAAGAATCGGAAAAGGTGATCTTCAATTAAAAATATATATATATATATATATATATATATATATATATATATATATATATATAATTATTCTAAAAAAAAAAAAAATCCTAGGATATGAGACTGGCAGAACCTAGAAAGCGGGATGCCACTGAGGAGAGTCTGGTAGGGGAAGTGAGGCATAGAAATTTCTTCGCAAGAATCACAAGAGTTTTTTAATTCGAGGGGAAAGAAAAGTCTCAACTCGAGGGAGAACCTGTGGTAGAGGTTCGCAGTTGGATGGAAAATTGTTCATCCCAAAGCATTCCAATTGGTATCACGGTTAGAGTTTTGAAATTCTGGAAGATTAGTGAAGTTAGTATTTGATGTGTTAATTTGAAATTGTTTTTTTTCAATTAAACATGTTGGTTGTCTTCCTGGTTATAACTAAGTATTGTATGGGTATGATATGAATGACATAAATTATGTTATATATATAATGTGCAGGGGTTACAGGTAGACATCCTCGATAGATTGTTTAAAAGAAATAATCATTTGACAATATTTACTATATGAGTATAACTGCGTATTTGATATTTATCATTAGAGTTTCACTGAGTTATTGAAATAATGGTAGGGTCTGTACAATACTATCTTATGTTCAGTTATGTTGTATACTATTGAAATTATTCCTAGTTAATACAAGAGAAATTGCTAAATTATTATTGTCCTTTGTATATATTTATCTGTTATTAAATGTTTCTTGTAATAAAGGTTTTAACATAGTTTCAATATAAAGGTAGCTAAGCCAATTCAGAACATAATGACTTGTTTTGTAGTCCTCCGAAAATTCTGAAAGGAAATTATTAACCTCTTAACTGTGTAGTATATCGACACATTTTATGGAATTGGGAAGTTCCTAAAAATATTCATGGGGATTTAGAAAAGGTTTCAGTGAAACTGCTAGTCACCGCAGGACAGAGTCCATAAATGGAGGCTTTAGATAGTTTATCTAAAAAGGGCGAGTCTAAAAAGTATTAGAAGAGATTAAAAGGTACATCTGTTGGGTGGGTGCATAGAGCTCGAAACAACCCAGTACCATATAAGAAAAAATCCACTGATGGATTCACTATGAAAGAATGTAAAAATAAAGTACTCACGGTCATCGACCAACTTTAAATTCCAAGTCTAAATTGTTATATAAGGAGATTCTGAAAGCGTCAAAGATTCTGGGCGCAATTTATACCCCTAAGATTCGTATTCGATTAGGATAAAACACATCTTAGTTATATGCAAAGGTAAGTGTATTTTTCAGTAAATTTACCACGGTAGATAGGCTAGTAATTGTAAGTGAAGAAAAAAATGTAACACTCAGGTTAATAGGACGCGATTTTGAAAAAATTCACCCTATCAACACACATAGAGTTATAAAACGAAGGTAACCAGAAGAAACTAATAAACAGAGGAGTCATAGCAACATACGATAAATTCTTTACAGAGAGCCAGTACAAATATAATTACAATAGTTATGAAATCACATAGGTCGAGAAATAATTAAACATACTATTTTCCATATGCACCAATAAAAAAGAAAAGAATAGGTTGAGGGAACCTCTAGCGCACTAAAATGTATATATATATATATATCATAGGTTTAAATCTGGATTAAAATAATTTTTTACCAAATCCTATTAAAATTTTATTTTAACTTTTATGTATCAACTGGTATGAGGAGATTAGAGAAAAAAAAAAGATAAATATCAAATTAAAAATAAAAATATATTGACATTTGGCTGTTGTTAACTAAAACGTGTCCCATAACTTAAAATATGCCTTACTTTTATAGTGGCCAGAACTGTTTCTTTTATGGTGGCCAGAGTTATTGTAACGCTTTTGATTTAAATTTAACTTTTAAGGAAGTTTTATTTATATTAAGTATTGAAATTAAAAATATATTGAAACCTAGTTGTGTTCCTCTTAATTAAGATATTTGTTACAAATTTAAACAATTGTGAGAGGTTTTATTTATATTAAACATTTTATATTAAAAAGTGAAATTAAAAATAACATTTTAATGTAACTATAATAGTATTTTTTTAATATTTTGGTATGTAGTTTGTTTTTTTAGTTATTAGGTTTTAATATAATAAGATAAATTTTATCATTAAATTTGTATTTAGATATTTAGTTTTTTTATTGGATTTAGTCTATTATTATTATTAAGTTTTGAATAATGTAGTAAAAATAAACTTTTATTTATAATAATATAATGTTTTATTAAGAGTTTTATAATATTAATAATAAGTTTATTAAAGTTATAATAATATTTTTTTTTATAGTTTTAAACCATAAATTAGTTTTTCATTTCTTTAATTTTATAATAAAATATTAATATTAATAACATTAATAATTAATATTTTAATATTAATATTATTATTTTTAATTGATTAATATTAATAAATAATTAATCAATATTAATATTAATTAATATTTGATGTTAATATTATTAATATTAATTAATAGTATTATTTTTATTAATACTTATTTATTATTTATTAATATCGGTAATGTATTAATAGTGATAATTATTTATTAATATTATTAATATACTTAGTGTATTAGGGTAAAACTATATATTGATCAATTATGTTTTATTTTTTATATTTTTTAATTTTAGGTTATTTTATGATTTTATATATTTATACTTTATAATATTAAGTTTTTCTAAATTTTAATTTTCATATTTATATAATATTATTTTTTCTAATTTAGAATCCCAATATTATAAACTCAATATTAAAAACCTTACAATAATAAAAATGACATTAATAACATCAACATTTTAATATACACTAAAAATAGCATTAGTAATTAGTATTTAAATAATGATGATTATGATTTATACTAAAAACTATATTAATAATGAAATGACATTTTAATTATTACTAAAACAATATTATTAGTAACATTATTAATAATAATAACAATATTATTAAAAACATCATTAATACAATATTCACAATGTTTATTTAAAATTAATGTTCATAATTGTATTAATAACAATAAGTTTCAAACATGATTAAAGTTTATTAAAATTATTAATAACATTTAAATTATAACAATAATATTAATAACATTTTATTAATAATATTAATATGATTAATTACATTAATATTGTTAATATAAATCCTATTAGCATTAATATTGATAAATAATATTAATAATGTTTTCTTTATAATAATAAAAATGTTTTTTATTAATATTCTTTTTTTAATTATATTCACTTTAAAAATATGATGATTAATATTATGAATGATATTATTATTATTGATACCAAATTTAGCACTATCAATATAAATAGTATTATGATCACTAGTGATAAATAACTTTATTGATACTAAAATTTACACTATTAATATAAATAATGTTAAGATTATTAGTGATAAATAATAATATTAAGATTTGCATTGTAATCATTCTAATCAAACATGGTAAAACAAACTCAACTATTTCCATACATGGTCAAACATTGCCATCATAGTTAATCATTGTCACTCATGCTCGAAAATACACAACCATAGTTAGCTGTATTCAACCATAGTAGCCTATGGTCAAACATCAGAAACCATAGTAAGCTATGGTCATCCTTGGTCAATCATTGTAATCATTCTAGTAAAACATCGTAAAAAATCTCAACCATGGTCATATATGGTAAAACCGTTCCAACATAGTTAATCATTTTTACTCATTTTCGGAATAGACAACATTACTTAACTATATTTAATCATATATTTAATCATGGCTAATGTTTATAATACTAACCCTAAGGTTTAATATTATTCCATTGGGTTTGTAATGTTAGGGTTTAATAAACCCTAGGGTTTATTAATATTTTGGGCTTATACTATTAATCCAAAGGATTTATAATGTGAATCCCTTGGGTTTATAATATTAATCCCAGGGTTTTTAATACTTTAGTTTATAATACTAATACGAGGGTTAATAATATTCCATTGGGTTTATAATGTTGGGGTTTAATAAACTCTTGGGTGTATTAATATTTTGAGTTTATAATATTAATTTCAAGCATTTATAATATGTATCCCACATATCCCTTGGGTTGTTTTCATCCGTTTGGTTTCTAATATTAATCCCTTATATTGATTAATTATTTGAGTTTACAATATTGATAATCGTTTATGTTTATTGATCCATTTGGTTTATAATATAAATTTCTTAGATTTATAATATTAATAATCCTCATGGTTTATTAATCCCTTGAGTTTCTAATATCAATAAACCCTTGGGTTAATTATTATTTTGGGCTTATAATATTAATATCAAGGATTTATAATTTTAATCCCATGGGTTTCTAATATTCAAATCCCACGGTTTATAATACTAATCCTAGGATTTAATATTATTTCCTTGGGTTTATAATGTTAGGGTTTAATAAACCCTTGGGTTTGTTAATATTTTGGATTTATAGCATTAGACCCAAGGATTTATAATGTTAACCCATTGTGTTTATAATATTAATATTATGGTTTATAATACTTTGGTTTATAATATTAACCCTAGGGTTCATAATACTTTGGTTTATAATACTAACCCTAAGGTTTAATATTATTCCATTGGATTTATAACGTTAGGGTTTAATAAACCATTGGGATTATTAATATATTGGGTTTATAATACTCATCCCAAGGATTTATAATGTTAGTTTTTTTGGTTGATAATATGATTGAATGTGGTCTACCATTGCCAAAATGTGGACTCATAATCTATAATAGAAAACCCTTTGTTTTATTAGTTCTTTTGGTTTATAATACTAATAATCACTTGGTTTTATTAATCTCTTCATTTTAAAATATTGATTGCATTATGGTATATTAATTTTTTAGGTTTTTTTGCTTAAAATATTAATTCTTAAGGTTTATTAATCTCTTGTGCTTTTAATATTAAACCCTTGGCCTTATTGATCCCTTAGGTTTTTAATATTTATCCCTTGGGTTCACCAATTCCTTTAATTTATAATATTAAACCCTTGAGTTTATTAGTTTTTTTGGTTTATAATATTAATAATCCCTTTGGTTTAATAATGTCTTGAGTTTAAAATATTGATTAGAATATGGTATATTAATTTTTTAAGTTTTTATGTTTAAAATATTAATCCTTAGGTTTTATTAATCTCTTGTGTTTTTGATATTAAACACTTGACCTTATTGATCCTTTAGGTTTTTAATATCTATCCCTTGGGTTCACCAATTCCTTTATTTTATAATATTAAACCCTTTGATTTATTAGTTCTTTTGGTTTATAATATTAATAATTCCTTGGGTTTATTAATCTCCTCAATTTAAAATATTGATTAGATTATGGTATATTAATTTTTTAGGTTTTTCTGTGTAAAATATTAATTCTTATGGTTTATTAATCTCTTCTGTTTTTAATATTAAACCCTTAGCCTTATTGATCCCTTAGGTTTTTAATATTTATCCCTTGGTTTGACCAATTCCTTTAGTTTATAGTATTAAACCCTTTGGTCTATTAGTTTTTCTTGTTTATAATATTTATAATTCCTTTAGTTTATTAATCTCTTGAGTTTAAATTATTAATTATTGGGGTTTATTAATTTCTTAGGCTTTTGAGTTTAAAAATATTAATTCTTATGGTTCATTAATCTTTGATTTTTCTAAATCATTGAGTTGGTAATATTAGGCATTAAATATTAGTCGTACACTTTAATATTAATGAATGGTCCAATGTCATATTATTAAAAAATTTATCTGAATATGAAAACCAGCCATGGGAGACCATTGTTAATCAACGCTAGTCGTATTTGATCAAGGTCTTCCATGGTTGAATGTCACATTGTGACAAATATTGTCTCAATATGAAAATCAACCATGGCCAACCATCGTCATTCTTTTTCCAACGTCACATTGTGACAACAATTGCCTCAATGTTTAAATCAACCATGCTCAACCATGTTTATTTTACGGTTTATCGTATTTATCTAAACACTTTTATATACTTGAGGTTTCTAATATTAATTTCTTAGCTTTAGTATTATTCCTTTGAGTTTATAATGTTAATAATCATGTGATTTTATCAATCCTTTCTGTTTAAGATATTAATTTGTAGGCTTTGTTAATCTGTTTTGTTTTTAATATTGATCCCTCCACCTTATTGATCCCTTAAGTTCTTAATATTTATCCCTGGGGTTCACCAATCCCTTGGGTTTGAAATATAAAACCGTTGGGTTTATTAGTTATTTTGGTTTATAAAATTAATAATCCCTTTGGTTATAAAATGTCTTGAGTTAAAAATATTAATTATTATGGTTTATTAATCTCTTGTGTCCTTAATATTGATCCCTTATCCTTATCTATTCCTTAGGTCTTTAATATTTATCCCTTGGGTTCACCAATTCCTTTGGTTTCTAATATTAAACCCTTGGTTTTATTAGTTTTTTTGGTTTATAATATTAATAATTCCTTGGGTTTATTAATCTCTTGAGTTTAAAATATGTATTCTTAGGGTTTATTAATTTCGTGGTTTATAATATTAATATTTATCCCTTGGGTTCACTAATTCCTTTAGCTTATAATATTAAACCCTTGGGTCTATTAGGTTTTTTGGTTTATAATATTTATAATCCCTTTGGTTTATTAACCTCTTGATTTTAAATTATTAATTATTAGGGTTTATTAATTTCTTAGGCTTTTGAGTTTAAAATATTAATTCTTAGGGTTTAATAATATTTGAATTTTCTAAATATTTGGGTTGGTAATATTAGGTGTTAAATATTAGTCATACACTTTAATAGTAATGCATGGTGAAATGTCATATTATGAAAAACATTGTGTGAATATGAAAAACAACCATGGGAGACAATTGTTAATCGTCATTATTCGTATTTGATTAAGATCTTCCATGGTCGAATATCACATTGTGAAAAATATTGTCTCAATATTAAAATCAACCATGGTCGACCATCGTCATTCTTTGTCCAACGTCGCATTGTGACAACAATTGTCTCAATGTTTAAATCAAGCATGCTGAATCATGTTTATTTATCTAAAGGTTTTTATATACTTGTGGTTTATAATATTAATCTCTTAGCTTTAATATTATTGCCTTGGGTTTATAATATTAATAATCATGTGATTTTATCGATTCTTTCTGTTTAATATATTAATTTGTAGGTTTTATTAACCTCTTTTGTTTTTAATATTGATCCCTTCCACTTATTGATCCTTTAGTTTTTTAATATTTATCCTGAGGTTCACCAATTCCTTGGGTTTGAAATACAAAACCCTTGGGTTTATTAGTTATTTTGGTTTATAATATGAATAATCACTTTGGTTTTAAAATCTCTTTAGTTAAAAATATTATTCCTTAGAGTTTATTAACTTTTTAGGTTTTTGTGTTTAAAATATTAATTCTTAGGGTTTATTAATCTTTTGTGTTCTTAATATTGATAGCTTGGCCTTATTTATCCCTTGGGTTCACCAATTCATTTGGTTTGTAATATTAAACCCTTGGTTTTGTTATTTCTTTTGGTTTATAATATTAATAACTTGGGTTTATTAATCTTTTGAGTTTAAAATATTAATTCTTATGCTTTATTAATCTCTTGAGTTTAAAATATTAACTCTTAGGGTTTGTTAATTTCTTGATTTATAATATTAATATTTATCCCTTGGGTTCACCAATTCCTTTAGATTATAATATTAGACCCTTGTGTGTATTAGTTGTTTTGGTTAATAATATTAATAATACCTTGGGTTTATTAATCTCTTGAGTTCAAGATATTGATTAGATTATGGTATATTAATTTTTAGGTTTTTGTGTTTAATAATATTAATTTTTAGGGTTTATTAATCTATTTTTTTTTTAATATTAAAACCTTGGCATTATTCATCCCTTAAGTTTTTAATATTTATCCCTTGGGTTCACCAATTCCTTTAGTTTATAATATTAAACCCTTGGGTTTATTAGTTTACTTGGTTTATGATATTTATAATCCCTTTAGTTTATTAACCTCTTGAGTTTAAATGATTAATTATGAGGGTTTATCAAACTCTTAGGCTTTCGAGTTTAAAATATTAATTCTTAGGGTTTAATAATATTTGGGTTTTCTAAATATATGGGTTGCTAATTTTAGGCATTAAATATTAGTCATACACTTTAATATTAATTCAAGGTCCAATTTCATATTATGAAAAACAATGTGTGAATTTGAAAACCAACCATGCGAGACCATTTTTAATCATTGTTATTCATATTTGATCAAGTTCTTCCATGGTCTAATGTCACATTGTGACAAATATTGTCTCAATATGCAAATAAACCATGGCCAACCATCATAATTCTTCGTCCAACATCACATTGTGACAACAATTGTCTCAATGTTTAAATCAAGCATGCTCAACCATGTTTATTTTACGGTTCATAGTATTTATCTAAAGGTTTTTATATACTTGAGGTTTATAATATTAATCTCTTAGCTTTAATATTATTTCCTTGGGTTTATAATATTAATAATCATGTGATTTTATCAATCCTTTCTGTTTAAGATATTAATTTGTAGGCTTTGTTAATCTCTTTTGTTTTTAATATTGATCCCTTCCACTTATTGATCCCTTAGGTTTTTAATATTTATCCCTGGGCTTCACTAATTGCTTGGGTTTGAAATATAAAAACCTTGGTTTTTTTAGTTATTTTGGTTTATAATATTAATAATCCCTTTGGTTTTAAAATCTCTTGAGTTAAAAATATTAATCCATAGAGTTTATTAATTTTTTAGATTTTTGTGTTTAAAATATTAATTCTTTGGGTTTATTAATCTCTTGTGCTCTTAATATTGATACCTTGGCCTAATTTATCCCTTAGGTATTTAATATTTATCCCTTGGGTTCACCAATTCCTTTGGTTTGTAATATTAAACCCTTGGTTTTATTAGTTCTTATGGTGTATAATATTAATAACTCCTCGGGTTTATTAATCTCTTGAGTATAAAGTATTAATTCTTATGCTTTATTAATCTCTTGAGTTTAGAATATTAATCCTTAAGGTTTATTAATTTCTTGGTTTATAATATTAACATTTATCTCTTGGGTTCACCAATTCCTTAAGCTTATAATATTAAACCCTTGTGCTTATTAACTTTTTTGATTTATAATATTAATAATCCCATGAGTTTATTAATCTCTTGAGTTTAAAATATTGATTAGATTATGGTATATTAATTTTTTAGGTTTTTATGTTTAAAATATTAATTCTTAGGGCTTATTAATCTCTTTTGTTTTTAATACTAAATCCTGGGTCTTATTGAACCCTTAGGTTTTTTATATTTATCCCTTAGGTTTTTTATATTTATAATATTTAACCCTTTGGTTTATTAGTTCTTTTGGTTTATAATATTAATAATTCCTTGGGTTTATTAATCTCCTGAGTTTAAGATATTGATTAGATTATTCTATGTTAATTTTTTAGGATTTTGTGTTTAAAATATTAATTCTTAGGGCTTATTAATCTCTTTTGTTTTTAATATTAAACCATTGGCCTTATTGATCCCTTAATTTTTTAGTATTTATCCCTTAAGTTTATAATATTAAACCCTTGGGTTTATTAGTTTTTTTGGTTTATAATATCTACAATCCCTTTGGTTTATTAACCTATTGATTTTAAATTTTAAATTATTAGGTTTTATTAACTTATTATGATTTTGAGTTTAAAATATTAATTCTTAGGGTTTAATAATCTTTGATTTCTATAAATATTTGGGTTGGTAATATTAGGTGTTAAATATTAGTCATACGCTTTAATATTAATGCATGGTCCAATGTCATATTATGAAAAACATCGTGTGAGTATGAAAACCAACCATGGGAGACCACTGTTAATCATCGTTATTCCTATTTGATAAAGGTCTTCCATGGTCGAATGTCACATTGGGAGAAATATTATCTCAAGACGAAAATCAACCATGGACAACCATCGCATTGTGACAATGATTGTCTAAATGTTTAAATCAAGCATGCTCAAACATGTTTATTTTACAGTTTATAGTATTTATCTAAAGGTTTTTATATACTTGAGGTTTATAATACTAATATATTAGCTTTAATATTACACCCTTGAGTTTATACTATTAATAATCATGTGATTTTATCAATCCTTTCCGTTTAAGATATTAATTTGTAGACTTTGTTAATCTCTTCTTCTTTTTTAATATTTATCCCTTCCACTTATTGATCCCTTGGGTTTTTAATATTTATCCGTTGGGTTCGCCAATTCGTTGGGTTTGAAATATAAAACCCTTGGGTTTATTAGTTATTTTGGTTTATAATATTAATAATCCATTTGGTTTTAAAATATCTTGAGTTAAAAAGGTTAATTCTTAGCGTTTATTAATTTTACATTTTTGTGTTTAAAATATTAATTCTTAGGGTTTATTAATCTCTTGTGTTTTTAATATTGATCCCTTGGCCTTATTTATCCCTTAGGTATTTAATATTTATCCCTTGGGTTCACCAATTCCTTTAGTTTGTAATATTAAAACCCTGTTTTTATTAGATCTTTTGGATTATAATATTAATAACTCCTTGGATTTATTAATCTCTTGAGTTTAAATATTAATTATTAGGGTTTATTAATTTATTGGTTTATAATATTAATATTTATCCCTTGGGTTCACTAATTCCTTTGGTTTATAATATTAAACCATTGGGTTTATTACTTATTTAAATGGTTTATAATATTAATAATCTCTTGGGTTTATTTATATCTTGAATTTAAAATATAAATTATTATTAGGGTTTATTAATTTCTCATGTTTTTTATTTTGAAATATTTACTCTTAAGGTTTATTAATATCTTATGTTTTTAATATTGATCTCTTATCCTTATTGATCACGTGATTTTATCATTCATTTGTATTTAAAATATAAATTCTTAGCCTTTATTAATCTCTTATCTTTTTTATATGGATCCCTTGGGCTTCTTGATCTCTTAGGTTTTTAATATTTTCCCCTTGGGTTCACCAATTCCTCGGTTTTATTAGTCCTTTTGGCTTATAATATTAATAATATCTTGGGATATTGGTAAGATATATATACTTATTATAAATAGTAATAAAATACTATTATTAAGTTATATTTGAATTTTAATATAGTTTGAACTATAACTATTAATGTACTGAAAATTTTTAATAATATTTTATTATCAAATAATATATATATATATATATATATATATATATATATATATATATATATATATATATAGTATGCATATAGTTAATATTATTAATATATTTTAAAAAGGTAGATAAAATATATTGGTAATTATATTGATAAATATATAATGATTATTTTGGTAAAATACATGTGATGGGTGGTGGATATAGGCCTATCGGCGTATATCAACAGCATTCGTGAATGTGGTTGTAAATCTATTTCATATACGCCTATCGGCATATATCAACCACATTGGTAAATGTGATTGTGCTAGTTGTAAATCAATTAAATGGCGCAATAATGTAGAATCTCAAAAACTGTTCATTATTAAATTATATATACATAAATACATTGGGAATTATTTTGTGATTAAACAACCAAGGAGACCCAAATTCTCCCTATTAACTAAAATAAACATAGATTCTTAAATTTTCATGGGTGGTATACCCAATTACAAACTAGAAATTCAACTAGTTGTTTGTTGTAAGTAAATAAACATCAAACTAAAGGAAAAATTATAATAATAAAAAAGAAAGTGGAACCCTTCTCCATTAGAAGAGAATCATGGTTTTCCTAAGAAATTGTAAATAGGAAACCCATCAAGCCACGGTGTCGATACAATTTAGAAGGGGCGTGAAGGTGTTAGTGGAGGAATGAGCATTTAACAGTGAGAAAACAAGCTCAAGGTCAATTTTGTACTTTAACGTGTACCTCGTTACACCATGAAAGGAGTCAAGCAATAACGGAAGCGTAGAAAATGAACTCTATTACACTAGAAGCTATAGAAATAAACAAATATAGTAAGATAGGAATGATTACCTTCATCATGGTTGCTCTGGTGAAGAAATTAGTATCCTGAGTGGTACTACAAGTATAAAACTAAAAATATATTATAATAAATTTAACTAAGGATAAAAATGAAGATCCCTAAATTGAAATAACCAGTACCTGTTGGAGGAGGATTCCATGCGCACTCCTTGCAGGAACCTGGCAGTGCTTTGTTTGAACTAGAAGTAATGATAACAATCGAGAAAAAATTAGCTCTATGCTAGAGGACTATATCTGAGAGACAGTTTCCTTAAAAACCTGAGACAAAAATATAGAAATAGCTATGTGGGAAGAGGAAATTTATGAAGGTAGTAACCAAACTTTCTCCAACAAATCATAGAAGCCAAGAAACTATAAACCGGGACAAATTACCCATAGAGTCAGCTCTTAGAAAAAAAGTAAATTTAAAACCACGCTGAATGAAAGTTATAAATTAGAACAAAGAAATTAAATGATACAAGAGGAAACCTGAGACAGGGACATACTTGGGGTTTGAAAACAGCTAGTATAGTTGTTAAAGAATGTAATCCCAACCACCTGCTAGGTTTCAAAACCGTCAGTCCAAGTGTCCAGTTTAGTGTCCAGTTCATTTTCAGTTAGTCCAATTTAGTTGAGTTTAACTATAGTAATTTGTTGCTGATGTTTCCAATGTAATATTATTTAATCTATTCGTAATATTGTGAAGAGAAATCCTCTGCTCCACTTCTCTTCAAATTTTCAATTCTTGTCATGGTATTAGAGCTAGCTTGCATAAGCCTCTCCAAAGAGCAACAACATAGCCAAGTTGGAATAGTAGAGAGCAAAGGCGATTGAAGAGAGTTTTTTTTTTTAAATATTTTTTTTTTGAAAATTTTTGCGTTAAACGCTCTGTTTTAAAAGCTTCTCAGCATTAGTCTTAACACATTGGTTGTTATGGAGCTTAGCATTATAACGCGAGAGCCAATAGCTAAGAGTTGTGTTGAATTTCAATTCCTTGCATGCATTTCAAGTGACGCGGAGCCTGAGTGGATTATATGCCTTAATATTAATGCAGGACTGGCACTTCATCACCTGTGTTAAGATGCCAAGACAGCCAAGGAGGCATGGGATACCCTTGAGAGATGTTTTGGTGCAAAGGGGAGAATTAATGATGAATATAAAGGTGGATCTGTAGCAGCGGATCTACATCAAGATGAAGAGTTTTCTTGAATCCCACTATGCTCAGCCATAGGTGGATGATGTCTGCGAAGAAAGTGCAGAAGAAGCAGAGAGAGAGCACGCTAAGGCTTGTGAACCCCACTGTACATAGCTTCAAGTGGATGAAGATTTGATGATACCAGAAACATGTCTTGCTGACGAAGATACGATAAATCCAGCAACAAAGCTTTCTGACAAAGATTTGATGAATCCAGCAATAGAGCTTGCTGACAAAAATATTATGAATCTAGCAACATAACTTGTTGATGATGTTTTGATGAATCCAACAACAGATTTTGTTGATAATGACTTGTTGATTCCAGCAACACAGCTTGATAATGATGATATGGTGATTCCAACAACTGAGCTTGTTGATGATATGGTAAATCCAGAGACTAATATTGTTGATACAAAATTTGATCAAGATTTATTGGCTAATGATGACTAGTTGTAGATGATGCAACAAAAATATGATATCGACATGATGCTATTTGGTGAGATAATCCCACTTTAGTTAGTGGAACACAACATGTTTGGAGCAGCACACGTTAGTGATGAAAAGACAGAGCAAAAGGAAATAGAGATAAAGGCAGATGCAAAGAAATAAGTCTGCAAAGAGAAAGCAGAAATAGAGAAAGAAGTAGAAGTAGAGAAGAAAGAGGTAGAAACAGAAAAGGAAGTGCAACAGCAGAAAGCTCTCATTACCGAGCAGAAGGAAGAAACAGAGAAAGAAGCAGAGACAGAAGCAAAGAAAGAAGTCTGCAAAGGGAAAGAAGAAACAAAGATAAAGGCAAAAGAAGAGAAGGAAACACAACAGCAGAAAGCTCTCATTGTAGAGCATAAATACCAAAACGAATGTTATTCTGCAAATATTTTTAATTATAACATTGATTTTCAGTGTGCAGGTACACAGAATGATTATGAAAAAGAATTGAACTTTCTTGAAACATGGCTTGCAACACTATGTCTAGTTTAGGTCTACACAGAAGCTGTAGAAATGAATTTTGAAGGCAAGATGCATGATGAAAACATGAATGAAATTTTCAGTCATTGGATTTTTGAAGAAATAAGATATTATTCTAATCTTATGTTGCAACAGATTGATGATGAAAAGTGTATTACTGAAGATAATATGTGGCAGCAGCCCACATTTCCTGAAGATGTCCAGAACATGCTTAGACAGCCTGCAACAATAGAAGACCTGCACCAGCAAATGAAGAAATAAATTTCTCAAGGATACAACAAAGCAAAAAATCTGAAACAATTTAGAGGCTACATAATCTGGAAAAAGAGAAGAAGAAAACTAAATCTAGTTGAAGTCAATTTTTTTTGTAAGCCTCATTGAGACATAGAGCAGCAAGTATCTGAATTAAATTTTTATGTGGTTGAAATTAAAGGTGAGTGTTAAAGAATTTAATCCCAACCACCTGCTAGGTGTCGAAACCATTAGTCCAAGTGTCCAGTTCAATGTCCAGTTCAGTTTCAGTTAGTCCAGTTTAGTCGAGTTTAACTCTAGTCATTTATTGTTGATGTTTCCAATGTAATCTTATTTAATCTATTCGTAATATTGTGAAGAGCAATCCTCTGCTCCACTTCTCCTCAATTTTTCAATTATTGTCAATAGCAAGGGGTTTCATCTTAGTTGAGCAACCAATGAGATAAACAACACCTTAGAAGAGATGAATTAGACTCAGCACTGAGACTAAATAATTAGCAAAATGCATCAGTAGTTAATTGCAATATCATTTCGTAAATAAACAAAAACAATAAAGGAATGCTGCCAAAAAATCTCTAACGCAATGAGAGAAAATAAACGACCAGACCATTGGGGAAATGTACGGTAATCTATGAGATAAATATCATTTGAACCAGTGGCCAACAAGCTTGAAGAGAAGAATGGCACCAAAAGCCATTTCATCCTTGAAGTCATGAAAATCAACTGCAGATTGAATCATTAAGATGGAGGTGTGACAGATGTATAAAAAATTGGTAAGAAAAACAACATATCCCTTTCTCAGTGGGACATTGGGAAAACCTGAACCACACCCTCTTCTTATAAGAGCAAAGGGAAAACTTACCCATGAACGAGTAGGCTAGTCAATGTGACTTGACGTCACTCAAGTGACAAAATACAAGCGAGGTAAGGTTAGGGTTTGTAATAAGGCAAGACCAATGTTAGATAAAATCGAGTGATCTGCACCATTCATAGGAATAGAAAACAAAGCTCATAATTTTCCATGTGAACTGAGCATGACAAGGATAACGTGGCATGAGATGAGAGGGTCACGTATACCTTATCTATGTTACTTGTAGTGTATGCGATGGACTGATGGATCACATTAGTCACGAAAATACAACTTTATAAACCCTTTCAATTTTTGAAGTGTTAAACTATGGAATTATTAACTCACCTCAAGACCCCATGTGACGGGCATATGTGTCAGGTTAAACTAGCATGGGGAAGCTTGTAGGTATGGGTTAAATTTTAATGTTGGTGCAAGGGTTTTCAACATAGTTAGAGTTAATGTTTAGAAATGAGTATATGAAAATATTAATGTGTTACAATGATGCTACAAGGAAACATTTCGGGTGCCACTTGGTATAAAAAATTTAAGGGGCAAATTGAAGAAACGAGATCTGAGTGTAGTCCAACCTCCGAACTTTAATGTTAAGTAAGTTTGGATTTTAGGATTTAATTATTACTTTAGGTGCATTCAACATAGTAGTAAAAAAGATATAGCGAAGGGCGAATAGAGATAACTAGATAAACATGGGCAAACAAATTTATGTGTATAGTTGGGGACATGGAAAGTAGTATCAGAACTTAGCTTAAATACTGTAATGGAATATCATAGGGGAAAAAAATAGTTTCTTTTATAAAAAATAAATGCTATTCATCTAAAACTAAACAAGATACTAATAATGGGTCATGTTTCTCTTTTGGTACATAGGTGGGGAAGGTTGTCCAAATGTCTGAAGAAGATCCTCCAACTATGATAGGAAGAGAAGAGTTATATGTTGAATTAGGAGGAGGTAGGACCATGCCAAATTACCGACTAATGGAAGTGATTTAAAACCTGCAATAGTAATTAGTGTAGCTATTAAATAAAAATGAAGTTGAGAGCCAGTGAGATGAGGGAGTAGAGGATAAGTGAGTTGACAAAGAAATATAGTCATAAAAGTGCGTGACCTGGAGGAATAAAAAGGAAATAATTGGTAACTAAGTCCGAGAAATATGAGAGTGCTCGAGAATCATATAGAAAATATTCAAGGATTCATTAGAGAAAGAATAAAATAGAGTTGGATGGAGAATTTCAGAAAAAACAAAGCCCCTAACTTCGACTGGGAAAGGGAGGAGGATGTTGAAGCATGATTGCTTAACATGATTAAAAAATTTTAGGTGTATGAATATGAAAGTAATATGAATGCGCAACTGGATATTTACCAGCTACAGGGCAAGGCCACTTTGTGGTCAGAAGAGATAAAAAACATACACTTTTTGGAGGAAAAAAAAATGTCTTAGGAGGAATTTCAGACGGAGTTATGATGACAATGGTAAGGAATTCCAAGAACCAAGGTTAGGAAAAATCATCATGGATTATTTTTTTACAAAATTTACAAACTTACTAAGTTATATTCCCTACATTAAGGAGGAAAAGTTGGAAGTGCAGATATTTTTGACCTATTTACCAACATCTTACAAGGAGAGGACTGAATTTGAAAATCCTAAAACGATGGATGAAGGGTAAGGAAGTCTAGATTATGCTATCAACACCTCAAAAATAGAAATGCAGGGGAAAAACCATGGAAAAACAAGGCAAAAAACAAAGTTGTCATGAATATAAAAAGGAAGAAGCCTCCTTATTACAGGAACTTTGGTAAGGAACAATAGAGAAATAAGTTTAATAAGGGAAGTGTAAATCAGCCAAACAGGTATCACATGGGAACCACTGAAGTTATCCAGGTGTGGTGAACCACATTTTCTATGGTATTGTCCCTGTAATCCAATATAAAATTGAAATTTTCAAGCATGAAAAGAAGAAACAATAGTAAATGACATGACAAGAAACATTCCTAGAATTGGGGTTGCATTAGAGGACAGGAAGGCAGAGCATCAATCTGCTATGATTTTAATACAAGGTACAATCCAAAACCAATATTCTTATATTTTAATTGATATTAGGGCTAGTTTAAGTTACATTAATGCCCAAACTATGGAAATATGTAAACTCCCACCAGAAAAGTATCAAAATGCATGGCTAGTATAGTTAGCCACTAGTAAAAAATAGAAAGTAAAAAATAAATTAAAACAATGTCATGTGAATTTTAATGGGTATTCCTCTAAAGTTTAGCTAAATATTCTGCCTTTAGGATCATATTATATACTAATTGGCATGGACTGGCTTGAAAAATAGAAAGTTTTTGTATATTGTTTAGGAAAATTCGTAAGTTGTGTGGGCTAAATTGGACCACCTAGAGTAGTCAGAGGGAAACCAAAACCAATATCAGTTCGGAAAATCTGAGCTTTATAGCTAAAAAGGAAAAAAATAAAAGGATGTCATGTGTACATGGTGTATGTAGAATATGAGGAACACCAAAATGGAAGAGAAAGGTTAGAAGTTACACCAGTCATAGGATAATTTCCAGATACATTTCCAAAGGAAATTCCATAGTTACCCCCTCATAGAGTTATTAATTTTACTATCGATTTGGTACCAAGTGCTACCTCTGTGTCTAGAGCCCTGTATAGAATGAGTACACTAGAGCGACTAGAGTTAAAATTGCAGCTACAAGAACCGTTAGATAAGGGTTATATCATTCCTAGTGTGTCACCTCGGTGGGGCCCTATGTTATTTGTTAAAAATAAGGATGGCGCATTCAAGGTGTGCATCTATTATAGGCATATGAATAAGTTAACTATTAAAAAAAATATTCGCTGCCTCAAGTTTATGACATATTTTATCAGGTAAGGGGAGAAACTATTTTCTCAAAAAATGATCTAGGAATTGGTTATCATCAAATGCAGATAAAAGATGAAGGTATCGATA
The DNA here is from genome assembly GCA_034641835.2 of Pinus albicaulis. Lineage (NCBI taxonomy): Eukaryota > Viridiplantae > Streptophyta > Pinopsida > Pinales > Pinaceae > Pinus > Pinus albicaulis. The sequence goes on from CM076572.1 coordinate 864,259,721, forward strand.
ATAATTCCTTCAGAACTCTATATGGACATTATGATTTCGTACTGCTAGCTTTTCGACTCATTAATTCACTAGCAACCTTCATGTGCTTAATGAATAATGTCCTTCACAATTTTCTAGATAGATTTATGTTATTATTCATAGATGACATCCTAGTGTATTCTAAAAATGAGGAGGAACACCAAGAAAATATTATCTTGGTGTTACAAAATTTAAGAGAACATCAAATTTATGCAAAACATAGAAAATGTGAGTTTTACAAAAACAAAATTCATTACTTGAGGCACGTTATTTCTAAAGAAGGATTAGCGGTGGACCCTGAAACAGAGAAGGCTATCATGAATTGGCTCACTCCTAAAGACATGCCCATAGGTCGCTCTTTTATGGGGATCATTGGATATTATCAAACATTTTTAGAAGCATTTTCAAAATTTTCTTACCCCATTACCTCCTTGCACAAGAAAGGAATAAATTTTGACTAGACAATCCAATGGAAAGAAAACTTTGAGAAATTGAAACAATTGTTAACTACTTCCCCTATATTAAAAATTTCAGATATGAAAAAGGAGTTTATTGTTTGTACTGATGTTTGTTGAGAGGGTCTTCTGGGTGTGCTAATGCAGGAAAATGTTGTAATAGCCTATGAATTAGGAAAGTAAAAAAAAAACATGAACATAATTAGGTTGTTTATGATTTAGAATTGGCAGCAGTAAAACACACTCTAAATATGTGGAGGCATTATTTATTAGGAAATAAATTTGTGTTGGTGAGAGATCATATATTTTGAAATACTTCTTTACTCGTCCTGACTTAAATGCTAGGAAAGGAACGGGGGTAACTTTCCTGAGTGAATTTGAATTTGATATAAAACACACAAAACATAAGGAAAATAAAATTGCAGATGCTTCAAATAGATAGAATCATGCTTTCATAGGAAATTATTTTATTAGTATTAGTACATATTTTGGAGATCATATTACACAGGAATCACAATAAGATCCCAAATATGAAGGAATGCACTAGAAAACACATCAAAAAGAGGTTATATGGTATGCTGGAAATGTTAAAAAATTATTATCTTATCAAAAAATATTGTATATTCCTAACGTGTCCATATTGAAATAGATGATTCTGCATGAATATCACAAGAAACCATATGTTGGTCACCTGGGATACCATAAAATTATCACAAGACTAAGACAAATTTTGTTTTGGCGGGGAATGAAAAGTGATGTGGAAGAATACTTAACAAAGTGCTTGGTGTGTCAAAAATTAAAAGTAGAGCACCAACATCCTACATGATTACTGAATCAATTAACCATTCCTGAATGGAAATGGGATGTTATTACAATGGATTTCATTACAGATTTACCAAGAACAAGGTATCAACACGATTTCATCATGGTGGTGCTAAAAATATTGAATAAATCAACATGTTTTATATCAGTGTAGTCTTACTTTGGAACAACACAAATTGTGAATATTTGCATGAAGGAAAATTTCTAAATGCGCGGTATACCAAAGACCATAGTGTCATATAAAGATGCTAAATTTAGCTTAAATTTCTGGAAATCTATGTTTGGTGGCATGGGAACTCAATTAAATTTTAGTACTACCTATCATCCTCAAAACGGATGGAAAAATTGAAAGGGTAAATCAAGTTTTAGAAGACATGCTACACATGTATGTAATGGAAATACCTACTAAATGGGAGACTTTTATGCATTTACCATAAATTTCATACAACAATAACTACCAATCAACCATTAAATTGAGTCCTCTTAAAGCTTTATATGGAAGAAAGTGTCATACACCACTAAATTGGGGTCAGCTAGAGGATAAGATAATATTGGGACCTGAAGTGTTGCAAGAAATGGAACAAATAATGTGGAAAATCAGATAGAATATCAAAACAACACAAGCCTCACAAAAAAATTATGCAAACAGAAAAAAAGGTCTCATAAATAATTTAAGGTTGGGGATCATGTGTACTTGCAAGTAAAATCTAGGAAAAGTACCATGAAAATTGGTAGTTAAGCAACGCTGGTACCCAGGTTTTGCGGTCATTTTGAAGTTTTGGATCGAGTTGGTCGAGTGGCATATCAGATAGCTCTACCGAGTCATATTAAAGCTTGTAATGTATTTAATGTATCCTTATAAAAAAATAATGTCCATGATGCATCTCATGTAATTGATTTAAATTTGATATGCGTGGGTCCCGAAGGAGACTTTATGCCAAAGCCTTTCCGTATTTTGGATCAGAAAGAGACCGTGCTCTAGAATCGAGTAATCACTTCGGTTAAAGTAATGTGGAGGCACTTTACACCTAAGGAGGATACTTGGGAGCTTGAGGAGGTTATGAAAGAAGCTTACCCAACAATAGTCAAAAGTGGGGAAGCAACAGAATAAACATCAAGGACGGTGTAATGGTTTTAGAGGGGGGAGATGTAATGCCCCTTTATGATTATGTAAATATTATTTATTTGGAATGAGTCATTTGTAGTGTGGTGGCTAGGAAGCCATAAGAAACTTGAATGTAAATAGTACATCATGATGTATTCAAAGTGAATTGAATAATAGAATAAAATAAACTATATGGTTTCTTGGGAAAGAACATGAGTTAATGAGATTTTTACCCAAAAATATGGAAAATATAAACTTCCCTTGTTTATGCCTAAAAATAACTAGGAGTGGATTAACGTGATTCGGTTAGATTGGGAGAGAAAAATCTAATAAACCATTCAGTGTGGGGGAAACAAAACTGGAAAAAGGTGATTAAGAAAATCCTAGGCTATGAGGTTGGCATACCCTAGTAAGTGGGATGCCACAAAGGAAAGGATGCTAGGGGATGTAAGGAATAAAAATTCCTTGACAATAATCACAAGACTTTGTTGATTCTAGGGGAAATAAAATTATCAACTCAGGGGAGAACCTATGGTAAAGGTTCATGGTTGGGTAGAAAATTTCTCATCCCAAAGCATTCCAGTTGGTATCACAGTTATAGTTTTGAAATTCTAGAAGATTGGTGAAACTAATATGTGATATGTTAATTTGAAATGGTTTTCTTTTAATTATAATTGTTGGTTGTTTTCTTGGTTATAACTAAGTATTGTTTGGGTATGATATGAATTGTCACGTCTCCCATACCCTGCTTCTTATCCGCATAACATTTACTCAGATATACTCTACTTTTATGCACCTGATACCATTCAAATTTTTTTTTTTAATCAATTACACTTTCATACTTTTATCAGGTATTTAATTTCTCTTTGGTAATTACAGACACTCTTGTTATTATAAGAATTCCCATGAGAAATTTTGGCCTGACCTCAATTCCTATCAGTCACCCCAGTCGACGGATATTTATATGTATATATAAACATATACTCATTTGTATTTCTCAGATCTGTTCTTTAGAGTTTTGTCCAACTCTAACAGATCAATATTCCCTTTCTCTAACTTTCCAGTTAGCAAGCTTTATAGACTTCCAGCATCTATAATTATAAAGTTTCAGCATCTATGTATAGATGTATACATCTACATATACCTCTATCTATATTGAGTTAACCTTATTTACTTCAACTACTTTTACAACAGTTTATATTGAAGGTGGATAGATGCTCTTTTCCCAGTATTTTAAATATGCTTACAATCTTCCCTTACACATACTTCTATCACACATAAGTAGATTTTCAATAGGACTCTTCTCTTATATTATTGTTATAATTTTTCAGCATATTTGTAATTCTGGTGCATATTAATCTCTTCCCTTGGAAAAATAGGATATAGATCATTTTTCTTCGATCAAATGGAAGTAATGAAAGTTGATATTTTATACTCCCTAATTTCAGATCCTCATACTTATGATTTAATTTTTGGTTTCATATATTTAGACTTCCATGTAATAAAACAATTTAAATTCTTAGTTCTACAATTCTTGTCATTGTAGTACGGTTATTAGACTGAATTCAATACTTCTATAATATGTTTAGTTGTTTTCTACTTGCTGTTCTTGGTTATAGTTTTATTAAAGTTTTCTGTTTGCCCTACATAGAAACTAATTTTTCTTTTAAAATACAGCAAGCTACAACTTGATTTTTCTCTTTGATTTGACATTCAGATGATCTATCATCTCTAAACTTTATTTCTGCAGGGTACTGATTCCTGGAACCAAACCATTGGTCCCTGCTATTAACATAGTGGATTTTTAGCTATTAGATCTAGATTGTAATTGCATAAGGTACTGAACAACCATTCAATCTAAAATTTGCATAAGAACTTATAACATAACAGTTCATAAACCTGGATATATTTAATACAGACTTAAATAAATCTTCAAATTTATGCATGCATACCGATACTATGACCAGTCCTCCCAACCTTAGAGTTCGTCTATCTCCAGAACTCACCCCCGAGCTGAGATCCTGCAAGAACAGACTAACCTCAATCTGTTCTGGAGCAGCTTATTTAAGCTATGCTCTCCCCCAAAGCATGTTTCCAATTCTACGTCCAGAATTTCAGGATGCTTTATTCCTGTTTGCCTAGGCTTCCCTTATTTATGGACTTTAAAGCTGCTTTCTGCTTTTCTAGCTTTTCTAGCTTTTTTCCTCTTCCCAACTACTTTCCTCATCATTGGGGAATTTAGATTTTTCCTAAAAAATCTAAATTAAAAATAATTTCTTTCAAATATTTTTGAAATATTTTGGGGAAAGTCTTTACCTTTTCCATAACCTCATGGATTAGGCATGTGATCTCAATAATCTCATTTGGTCATAGTGCATACAAAATATTTTATTTATTTTTTATAAATAATTAACTACATCCACACAATAATTATCCATTGGGGTCCACTCCCTTTTGGATTTATGTTCAAATGTCTAATTTGAAAAGCATAGAACTTGGGGGTGTTACATATTCCCCCTTTGAAAACAAACACCGTCCTCGGTGTTAACAACTAACTACTATAGTTGATTTTGAAAATAAATATGAATGCTTTTCCATCATCTCAGCTTCTCCTTTCCATGTAGCTTTTTCAGCAGTAAAGTGCTCCCACTGCACCTTTACTGTAGCTACTGTTCGATTTCGCAATTCAATTTCTGATGCAGGAGCATCAAGACCTTTTTCTCCATTTGTAAATATGGGGTGTGATAATATTAATTTGTAAATATGGGGTGTGATGATTTTTAATATTTTATTAATTAATTTGAATTAAATAGGAGAAGGTGAGTATTTATGTAAATATCTTTTTATTAATAAAAGGATATGAGGAAATTTAATAAATTGAAGGATTCTAGGGATAAAAACCTATCCTTTAGGGATGTTGAGAGATTTAGGGGTTTGTTGAGGATTTTAAGGGATTGAGCATTTAATGTTATGATTTTTTAAAAATTGTATAAATAGGAGGGCTTTTTGTGAGAAAAAGACATTGAGAATAGTGAGAGGAGTAGAGAGCTAGTTTGGAACAACCAAGGCAGTGAGCCTTTGGTAAATTGTAAGGGCCATCAATCTGGAATATCAGGCCAAACAAAGTCTGTAAGTAATCTTGTTTTGATTTCAGATTATATGTATATATACATTTGGGATTTGACTTTGAAAGTTATAGTATTTTCTGGTTAAATGTATATATATGGTTGAGGAATTGATTATTGGGAAAGATTGACTAAAGGAAACCTGCAATCAAAGAAATGGTGGGATCGATTTATGTGACTAAGATTAAAAGGGTTGATCTTAATATAGAAATTGTTATCTATGCATGAGCTTATGAATGGTTTTGATTTGAATTCGATTAATAGAAAATGAGAAGCGGAACGCACCAGTCTTTTAATACCTTCTAAGTCCGTAATGTCAAGGTCAAAAAAGATAAATTGCTATTCATTCTTGTATGGAATGTTAAAATCTCTGTTCGAAGTTGAAAGGGCGCAGGTGACAGCGTTTACAATGAAATTCGATTTTTCAAGCTGTGGAAAATTCGATGAGGTAGTATTACATTGACATTTGATGTGATATATATATAGCGCTGAGTTTGTATGCGTGCAGTATCAAATTGAATTTAAATGGAGACCACACGCTGTTTTGGTTGCATAAATTGCATAAATCATGAGAAGTGTATAAGCAGCTGTTTTAAAACCGAATCCGGGCATTGAAGCTTCTGTTTGGGTCGATTTCATGGCTCTAACAGAGTTTAAACTCATAGTTTGTTACCATATATAAAAATGTTGAAGTTGCATATGAAATTCGAACCTTGTTTTGTGTTAATACTGGTATTGAATGAGCTGAAGCGCAGATTTAATGGTCGATGTATGAATGTTAGAACTGCAATAGAACTGATACAATAGAACGTGTATCCATTCTCATTAAAAGGGTAATAATAATGCGGATTCAATAAAATAAGAACAAGTGAAGAGTTAAGTCGAAGGCGTGTTTAGATTGTTTAAATGAAATGTTTTACGTTGGCAAGTAAAACAAATGGAATGGATGACATTCTAATTAATAAACGAAGTGATGATTTTTATGTTAAAAGCGCATGGTTAATATCATTTGGTTCTGAAATCATATTGTAGAATTTTTTATGAATTGGTAGCACAGAGAGTTTGTGGCGCTAAGTTTTACTGCAGAAAAATCAACAAGAAATTGATTTGTAAATGCCATGAGCAGGTCCGATCTACATTAATGATAAATGCAGAGTTGAAAAGCAGGACCGAAAGGTAAGTGCGCTGGATTGTGAAAGCGTTCATTGTTAGTTGACAAGCAAATGAGAATAAACCAATGGGGTTATATTTATAGATTGAATATCAGGGCGCAATCTATAATGAGTGATATGGGATTGTTTGCTTTCGAATGATTTAATCATAGAGGAATGGTAATGAACCCAAAGGCGCATTTGATTATGAAGTCCGATTTTGAGAGGATTTGGCTTTGTAACTAAATGATTGAACTAGTGAGTAAGATTGGGATGGTGTGTGTTAATAAATGTTTCATAATCATTGTTGCCTTCATATAGAATGAAATTGCCATGCATGTTTGTATCTGAATGAGGGCGTTGCATTAACATGGTTAAAGAGGCATGTGAACCTTTGTTTTGCTGCTGAAAAGTTATGAAATTGTTTAGTTGAGAGTGAATGTGAGATTGCTAATATATGAGATGATGTTGAATAAGTTTGAGCGTATATCGGAAAGGTACCACATGTTGAGCATGAGATGGTAGATTGAGGATTTTGATTTTGGAAAATGAGGTGCATTCTTATATACATGGCTATTGATGATCTCGGGTATTGCAAGATCCAGTGTTTAAGGCTGATTTTGTACGAGCTTGGCTCTGGTGAAATGAAGAATGTTTGTTTTTCTGAATGAAGACAGAAGATTTTGTTGAAAACTAAACTGTGTTTGAATGTGTGATGAGTGACTGAAAGGGAGATCCGATTTTAATCTGACAGTCAAGCAACCAGAATACAGCTGAATGAGTGAAGAATTGTGCAGCTAAAGTTTGCCAGATCAAGCCAGAAGATTGGAAGAAAGAATCAGATTTTAAAATCTGATTGACAGTGAATTTTTGCAGAGGAAGCATAAGGATTTGCTGGAACAGATTTGCAGGAGTGATGAGATTGAAGTACAGGTAAATGGAAGGACAAGATCAGATGAGATCGTGGAGGTAAGATGTTATGGTTTTATTTGGATTTGAAGAATATAATATTGTAGTCTTTTCATTGAAGTATTATTGCAACTCCCAAAAGGCAGTGTGTTTAGAATTGTTAACAGATAAAGGAAGCTGGTGAAAGTTTCTAGGTGGCAGAACCTTGAGGAAATCCAATAGAGATTGGATAAGGAGGATAGTTGTGAACAGGTAGATGAGTTGAAGCCCAGGAAGACAAAGGGAAGTGCTCAAAGAGGTCTGGAGATAGAACCAATTGCTTGCCAAAATACCGAGTGAGGGAGGGCTTGCTGAGGAAAAGGCAAGATTGTGACTCTATTTCATTTTGAAGAGGAGCCAGAGTGCAACTCCAGGTAAAGGAGGAGGAACTCATAGAGATGTAAAGGACATGACTAGTGACAGCCGTAACAGAGGTTCTGAACAGTCGTAACAGAGGTTCTGAAATCAGCCACAGCAGAAGACAAAAGAAGAAGGATGCCAAGGAAATTGGCACACAGAGACAGTTAAGCAAAGAGGAATATGAGAGGGAGAAGGCTGAGATAGCAGTTCAGCTTGAGGTGTTAATGGAGATGTTGCAAAGAAATGAGGAAAACCAGAAGCAGGGTTATGTCATGAGAAAGAAGTTGAGATGGCAGAGACTACAAGAGAAGTGGAATCATCAGGTGAATTTGCAGTTGATAAAGGAACTAAGGGAACTTGAACAGGTTATAGATGCCAGACAGAAGAGAGAGAAGCTCGAAACAGTTGAGCTACAACAAAATGAAGATGCTGAAGAAGATGTTGAGGTTTCGATATGTTACCCAGAGAGTGGACCATTACTTTTTGAAAGTGATGAAGAGGAGTTGAATCATATGAATGATTCAAAGCAGCCCGAAGATTTGATGACTGAAGTATCAAATAAGACCGTAAGGTCTTGTGATTTTAAAACTAATGATTTGTGTGTGATTGCAGGTTTGGAAGAAGATAGGCAGTGTTTTGAAGTTGTCAAAGATGTGAAAGAGTACCTTCCAGAAGATGAAAGTTTTGAAGCAGAGGCTGGGAAAGAATCAGTTCACTATAGTGGACAAATGCTGGAAGACATCATTGAAATAGCTGATGAAAAGGGGAGACTAGCTGACAGTCTCAAGAGTTCTTTGATTTTGAATCAGCATACTGATATGCTGACAGAAGAAGAGAAATCAACGCAACATACTGAAGTGTTGCTAAAGGAAAAAGAGGTACAGAGGCCTTATTTTTTATTATTATAATGATTGTCTTATGATTGAAGATGTTGTTGCAGACGCTGGAACATATTTGGCACAGGTGGATAGCCAAATGGAAGAAGGAGAGGAAGAACATCTACTGAAGGATGTTAAGGAGAGATTGCTGAAGAAGGATGACAAAGCAATTGTCATAAATGTTAATCAAGAAGAAGTTGCAGGTGACGAGCAAAGGAATGTTGCAGAGGGACAGGAAGTTTGGGAGGCCGCAACATTTATAATGACAATGCTAGAGCAACATGCTGTGAGGCGATATTTATAGTAGCAGCAGCAAAAGGAGCAATCAAGGGATGGAAACAATCAGCAGACAGAGGACATACTGGACAGAGAAATTGAGTTGATAAGGAGGATAATGATAAAAACATCCTAGAGAAAGACAGCCGAAAGAAAGAAAAGGAGCGACAACAAGAGAATGACAGTGAAAGATTGTAAGAGCAGAGCAGGTGGAGAACTACAACACAAAATATGGAAACCTGGAAGACAACAGCAGATGACAACAGCAGTAAAGCAATCGACAAGTACGGAAGATTTACAAAATAAAATCTGGGATCCAGGAGGAAATATCCAGACTTATGACCAGGTGGTCATGAAATTTCTTACATGGGGAGTCTGATGCAGGAGCATCAAGACCTTTTTCTCCATTTGTAAATATGGGGTGTGATAATATTAATTTGTAAATATGGGGTGTGATGATTTTTAATATTTTATTAATTAATTTGAATTAAATAGGAGAAGGTGAGGATTTATGTAAATATCTATTTATTAATAAAAGGATATGAGGAAATTTAATAAATTGAAGGATTTTAGGGATAAAAACCTATCCTTTAGGGATGTTGAGAGATTTAGGGGTTTGTTGAGGATTTAAGGGATTGAGCATTTAATGTTATGATTTTTTAAAAATTGTATAAATAGGAGGGCTTTTTGTGAGAAAAAGACATTGAGAATAGTGAGAGGAGTAGAGAGCTAGTTTGGAATAACCAAGGCAGTGAGCCTTTGGTAAATTGTAAGGGCCATCAATCTGGAATATCAGGCCAAACAAAGTCTGTAAGTAATCTTGTTTTGATTTCAGATTATATGTATATATACATTTGGGATTTGACTTTGAAAGTTATAGTATTTTCTGGTTAAATGTATATATATGGTTGAGGAATTGATTATTGGGAAAGATTGACTAAAGGAAACCTGCAATCAAAGAAATGGTGGGATCGATTTATGTGACTAAGATTAAAAGGGTTGATCTTAATATAGAAATTGTTATCTATGCATGAGCTTATGAATGGTTTTGATTTGAATTCGATTAATAGAAAATGAGAAGCGGAAAGCACCAGTCTTTTAATACCTTCTAAGTCTGCAATGTCAAGGGTCAATAGCATAAATTGCTATTCGATGCGTGCATGTGGAATGTTAAAATCTCTGTTCGAAGTTGAAAGGGCGCAGGGTTGAATAACTTAGTGACAGCGTTTATAATGAAATTCGATTTTTCAATTCAACTACTGTTTACATTGACATTTGATGTGATATATATAGTGCTGAGTTTGTATGCGTTCTGTATCAATTTTAATTTAAATGGATACCACACGCTGGTTTGGTTGCAAGAATTGCATAATCCACGAGAAGTGTAGAAGCAGCTGTATTAAAATCGAATCCGGGCGTTGAAGCTTCTGTTGGGTCGATTTCATGGCTCTAACAGAGTTTTAAATTCATAGTTTGTTACCATATATAAAAACGCTGAAGTCACATATGAAATTCGAACCTTGTTTTGTGTTAATACTGGTATTGAATGAGCTGAAGCGCAGATTTAATGGTCGATGTATGAATGTTAGAACTGGATATAGGAATCGATACAATAGAAAGTGTATCCATTCTGCTTAAAAGGGGTAATACACAGTATTCAATAGCGCAACAAGTGAAGAGTTAAGTCGAAGGCAGAAGCGAGATTTGGTTTGCAATGAAATGTTTTACGTTGGCAAGTAAAACAAATGGAATGGATGACATTCCAATTAATAAACGAAGTGATGATTTTTATGTTAAAAGCGCATGGTTAATATCATTTGGTTCTGAAATCATATTGTAGAAGTTTTTATGAATTGGTAGCGCAGAGAGTTTGTGGCGCTAAGTTTTACTGCAGAAAAATCAACAAGAAATTGATTTGTAAATGCCATGAGCAGGTCCGATCTACATTAATGATAAATGCAGAGTTGAAAAGCAGGACCGAAAGGTAAGTGCGCTGGATTGTGAAAGCGTTCATTGTTAGTTGACAAGCAAATGAGAATAAACCAATGGGGTTATATTTATAGATTGAATATCAAGGCGCAATCTATAATGAGTGATATGGGATTGTTTGCTTTCGAATGAGTTAATCATAGAGGAATGGTAATGAACCCAAAGGCGCATTTGATTATGAAGTCCGATTTTGAGAGGATTTGGCTTTGTAACTAAATGATTGAACTATTGAGTAAGATTGGGATGGTGTGTGTTAATAAATGTTTCATAATCATTGTTGCCTTCATATAGAATGAAATTGCCATGCATGTTTGTATATGAATGAGTGTATGTTGGCATTAACATGGTTAAGGAGGCATGTGAACCTTGTTTGAAGGTTGAAAAGTTATGAAATTGTTTGAAGGAGAGTGAATGTGAGATTGCTAATATATGAGATGATGTTGAATAAGTTTGAGCGTATATTGGAAAGCTACCACATGTTGATATGAGATGGTAGTAGATTGAGGATTTTGATTTTGAAAAGTTGAGGTGCATTCTTATATACATGGCTATTGATGATCCTGGGTATTGCAAGCTGCAGGCTTGCGTCAATTTCTTCCCGCTTCAAGATTTGAAACGGCTCTGGAAGGAATTCCTCTTCTGGTTCCACCTGGATCACATTCCAATCAATAATGTGAGAAGCATCATGTACAATTTTTTTTTTTTTTTTTCCAATAAGGAGACATGAAAGACATCATGAAATTTAATATGCAAGGGTAAGGCCAGTTTATAAGCCACTAGTTCCACCCTTTCCAACACCTTCCTCGGTGTTACACTTTAACGTTGATTTTTCAACTTTGACGAAGATTTCTTCTTCGTCCTTGCTCAGTTTCCGGTAGAGTACTCTCCTGCTTCCACTCTATTTACTGATGCCTTATGCAGTTGATTTTCTTCCTACTTTTTTGCAAGAAGTCTTTCTGGAAAATCTTTTATTTCGTTCTCTCTATCCACAATTCATACCAATGTAAGTAATATCAGGTACATATAATTGATAATCCACAATAACATTCTAAATTTCAATAATTTCAAGAAATTCAGTTATTAGTCAAACCGTTCAGGTTCATAATAGTTTAGTGCACTTTTAGCACACTACTTATCCTTTCTTGTTTTTTAGTGAGATTCTCTCCTCACGCAAACTTGGTCCAGTTCAGATTTTCTTGATTTTCTAGGTGATTTATCTGCACTTATCTTCACCTTTTTTTCTCCTTGTTTCCAGAGTGTACAATTTCCTGTTACACACTTGGCTAAACAATTTTACAACTTTTCATTAGTACTCATAAATGAAAGAAAACAACTGTATCATATGCATGGTTATGCTTACCCTTTCTCAGTTCATAGCTGTACTTCCAGTACCTTCTCACTGTTTTCTTTTGTTAGCCAATCAATTTAATTTGTAATAACCAGGCTCGTTAATAATGTCTATAATTCAATTCTTACTGTAGACATGAAATTTTTTCCTCTAACCTCTTTTATGAATTGTATCCACTGGTTCAAAAATTACGTGAATAAATTTGGATCTGATGGGTTTCCCCCACACCCAAGTCCAAATACAGCTCATTCTCCTTTCTCCCGGTTTGTAGCTGTATGATTTCACACTATTACCTGGTCCTTGAATTTAACACTCAGGGAAATTAAATTTAGTAAAATTTACAACAGCATAATTTTATATTGTGAGTACATGTTTCTTTTATAGTGATATATGTAATTACTATAATTCATTACATTCCCAAGAATTAATACTTGATAATGTCAAAAATGAGCTTGACACAATTTCCCCCGTTTTTAAAGAATCACCAAAATTTATACATTTACTGTTAATCGTATGTTCATGCTTTACTAATTCCAATGATGATTCACAAATTATATCTATATGTGAATTTCACTAATCATTAGAAATCAACCCATGGTTTATATAAACAACACATGGTTTCTAACAATAACCACTTTGAACCTAAAACCATGGTTCACTTGATAAATGGAGTATAATATATATAGGAAATTAATTGTGCTCCATTGGATTCTTATCCATGCATGATAATTTTCATAATTATTTTCCCATGGAAAAAAAATTGTTAGGTTTTCAATTCTACCTTAGCTAACTTACCAGGGAAAATTTGATTTATCCCTTCATTCATTCATGACTTAAATATACATGACTTGAAAATCATCCTGGTAACTTTACTAAATACAAGTATCTAATTTTTCCTTGTCATACTATACTTTTACCACTTAATCTACCTCCATAGTGTTTATTACTCTTTTAACCATAATTAGAGTAATAATATTCCAGCCATATGGTAAAATATGTCATTCCACTTTACTTGTAAATTTCTAAAGTGAATTCACTTTTAATATTTGCTAGTGAATTTGTTTTTCTCTCTTAATCCGGTGGGTATAAGGTTTGAAAATTATTTACCTGCAGGAATTAGTCATATATGGAAATATTATATTCATACAACTCCACAGAATTTACCTTTACAACTTATAACAAAATCACATATATTTTAACATATGATGTTAATTGTATCTTTGTACTGCATATTTGACTTACGTACCTTAATTTTTAACTCAAATCACTTCCATTATATATTCAAATTCAGAATATTCTCTTAGTTTATTCTTCCCATTATATCCTTGACAATACATATATGTTTTCCCCTTATAAAAACGAAGTCCCTTTTTATAGTTCACTTCACATGCCATGTTACACATCGACATTTAGTCATAACTTAATAAGGGGTTCTGTTTCACAACCCTCCCACGATATTTTATGTTTCTATTAAGTTCTTCATTTTCCATAATAATATGCCATCCTTTTACTGATCATTAATAAAAGTACTAGATAAGAAACCCATGACATCAACTTAAAATTTTAAAATCTCCTTTTTAATAACAAGGGTTTATTCCTTAGCTTGTGTTGTAGTATTCCTAATTGATTTCCTAACCAAAAAGGTTTCGTATACAACTGCTATGTATATATGTCATTCTTGGGCTTAGTGCAATGTATACATGATATAATCCTAAATTTCTATAGAGTTAACGGTTCTAACTTTACATATCCTCAACGGATTTGTGCAGTCTATCAAAACCTTTACATTATACATATGTACCCCCACATATCTCTATTGATGTGACTTTTCTACCACTTTGTCCACATCGATCTACTCTTTGTTGTGTCTTTTAATACTCCTCCATAATAAGTCATTATGGAATACCCATATGGTTACCTTAGCTTACTTTTAAAAATGGAACCACAAGGGTACTCACCCAAGTGTCATGGATGGGAAACTTTTACGACAAGGTTAAATTGTACTGTACTTTGCATTAACTCTAGTTAATAAATTTAAGGCTTTTGTGTCGACTTTGGTGGCTTTGGAAGTGACGTTTGGTATCACTTCTGACCTACTAGCCGTCTATTCCCATGTGATGTCATAATTTTTTTTTTTTTTTTATGTCTCGTATTGTGGGCAGTAAGGATCGAGAATTTTCTGCAATGATGGCATTCCTTTCTTGAATCCCAAGACAATCACGCAGCCTCCACCTTTACCTTATGCATCTCCTTCCACGTGTATGATGGGGATGGTCTATCTTTTAGGGTTTCGATAGGGTATATCATACGGTTTTAATGTATTCCATTTTCATTTGCAACACAAATTCTTCGGTGCTCCTTAAAAGAGCTCTCCCTACTTTCATTCGCACTAGCATGTTATGACTAACCCCATTTGTCACGGTGCTTCTGTGCAAAGGGAATTCCTCTTCATGTATCCGGGAAGTCTGATACAGTTAAATTTCTGTTCGTATGGCTCGTCAATTATAGTTGTTTTCTAGATTCAATATTTGTTTGAAGTATTTCTTTTCAACTTTAAGCCCAGAGTTCAAATCTACGCCTGAAAGCTATTTTCAGGATCCTTGTTAATCATTTCATTTTATTTTTCTGTCTGCGATTTTTCTCATATTTCTTGAAGACGTTATTATAACGAGTACAATTTTGGGATGACCCTTTTTCAATTTGATTTCTATTCATGAATTGCTTCATACCATTCGATTTGTATAAAGGAGCACTGGGTCTATTCCATTCGATTCTCTTGGCCATTGGTGAGGCTTTCATTAATTTCAAAGGTCTACTGCCAGTAATTTCCCTACTATAGTTATGTTCTTCTCAAGCTACTAATTTTTTTTTTTTTTTCCAGTCCCTTTGTTTATCGAGTTCAAGGATTTGTTTCTTTGTAGCTATTTAACGTTTTATGATAGTCAAATTCAAATTTCTGTAGTTTTATTCTTATTTCCCATATCACGGGAATTTTTCTACAAGGGTTTATACATCACTGAAGACGTCCAAATTATATCATTCTATTAGCTCGACACTACTAATGCTGGTAAGGATTTCCTTCCATAATTTGTTTCTCACTATTAACGGAAGGATTTACGGAAATTGCAAAGCATTAGAGTACTAACTTATTCAGCTTCTCGTTATTCATTATACTCCTCTGTTCATTTTAAAGGTTGCGGTAATATAGGTTATAAACCTTATCATTATCAGGTGAGATAATACTCTATCATGGTTGAGTTTTTTTTTTCTATGTGTCAAAGTTATAATTGTAACTTATTTCTTCTCTTGGTATTTTATAGGTGACCATTGAACCTAGCGGCTCGTTTGCCAGATCTTTCAACCTTACATACTTACCTGTAGTTCCGTCATCTAACTCTTGCTTATGCATTTCCCAGGCTTGTCCCCTCCATCATTGAGGAACTTCTGCTTCTACCGTATGCTATCCATTTTCCAAATGGATCGATTTCAATTTTCGAGGGTTCTCTTTTTTTTTATTCCATTATATGGTTATGTAAACCCTTGGTTTAATTATGTACTTGGATGAATTCTGGTCCCTTCAACCAGAACGGTTAATAATTTGAATTTGGACTGTATGCAATTTATTAAGCTCGCTATGAAATATATTGGGCACAAAGCCTGGGACCTCATTACGGTTTAATGAATTTTTTTTTTTCTTATACAATACGTATAAAGTAAAGATAGTTGCTACTACCTCTTTCCATTTACTTAATTTTCGCATAAATTTTCAATATCTTAAACCTTGTTTTAGTTCTACTTTATGCTGGTCCAGATTTGCGGTGTAGTACTCCCGTACCATTTTTGTCGTCTTTTGCTTCCGGTAATATGTATATGCTTTGTATCTATTTACCAGTAAACTATAGGATTTTTGTTCTATTTAGAAGAGTCAGTTTCTTCTGCTTAGTTAATATATTTGCCTATTGAGGTTCTGTTAACATCTTTTTAATCATTATGAAAATCTACACCATCTATCAATTTGTGAATTCTATTATGAATATCCCCATTGATATTCCATTTCATATAGTTATTTACACATCTAGTCTCCTGCTAATACTGTGTCCAGTTTTACACTTTATGATGAGTAGTTACTGTCAATAATATATATTTCTATATAAACTTTTCATGCATGTACCTTCTTATATTATAGCATAGTTTAAATAAATTTTCTTTAGACAGTCTCACAAAGAGATAAATTCCCTTCTCAGCTAAGGCATAACTATTAAAAATGTATTTTACCACCTCTTTACACCTTTGACTATATATATATTTATTCATAGATCACTTCCCAGATTTATTGGCTAATGAAATTTTTTTATTACATAGTTTTACTATATCCCACCACTGTGGGAAATTACCCCAAATGGCTTTCTGCTATAATAGCTTTTCTGCAATTTCTAAATACTAAACTCCATAGTTACACCTTTATCCGGTGTAAACTTAGAAATTAATGGATTTCTGCTATAGCATAAAAATCATATTTCTGTTTTAAATGTTGATTTGAAATGCCGTCAAAATTTAGAATGATTGTTCACTGTTCACTAGATCCCTTCATATCTAATTTAATTAACATAAATGGGTTCACTTAACTACTTCATAAACTAATCTCTAGATTTAAGCTTTATAGCTTAAACATTCTAGCAGATGGTTTAAATTTACTGGATTCCTTACAACTATATAGATCACTCTGTATTATAATCTGTTAAATGCATGAGGAATGAATATGTGAAAATAGTAGATATGGACTAACTAAATAGATATTTTATCAAACTAATTGTTTTCAGACACAGTTTCATACTTCTCATCCATCAATTGCTAACTCACTTATTCACGAGTTCACACGTAAATTTAATTTCAACCATTTCAAAACTAAGGGTTTAAATGTGCATACCAATTTTCTAACTTCCATTTCTCACCTACAGAAGTATGAAAATGAATTTTTCTTCGCTGTCTTCAGCCTTAAATGAAAACTGTCTATAGTTAATTTTGTAAATATCTTAGGAGTTTTCCCATTAATATTCCATTAATCATTTTGACATCTATAAATTGATCATTATTATAGCAGCAGACTACCTCATATTCAATTATTACCTTAACTTTACTGTTACTAAGATTGTTACTAAGATTGGTATATGAGTAAGTATGAAACAAGTTTGTTTTGCTTCTCGCTAGTGAAAAATAGCCCCTTCTCATAAGTCATCATTCACAGGTTTATACTGCGGTACTATTTCTATACAAATTTTTACATTAGTAAAATTTAAATTTCATAAAGCAGCATACCATTTTGGTGTGGTTACATAGTTTGTCTAGGGTTTTAACCTTGCTCTGATTTTATATATGCTAGCTTTTCCTTGTGGTTTTCAAACTATACCATTCATGCCGCATAGTCTTATTTGGATCTGGCGTGTTTTCTCCCCCACCCAGATCCACATACAGCTTGTTCTCTTCAATCATGGTTTTTCGTTGTATCCCTTAGTATTGTTCACTGTACAGTAACCCAACATTGGTAAAATCAACAGCATAATTTTTTTTTTGAGTGAGCACATAACTTGCCCAGTTTTCTCAACTTGGGCTCTGATACCATTTGTCACGTCTCCCATACCCTGCTTCTTATCTGCATAACATTTACTCAGATATACTCTACTTTTATGCACCTGATACCATTAAATTTTTTTTTTTTAATCAATTACACATTCATACTTTTATCAGGTATTTAATTTCTCTTTGGTAATTACAGGCGCTCTTGTTATTATAATAATTCCCATGAGAAATTTTTGCCTAACCTCAATTCCTATCAGTCACCCCAGTCGACGGATATTTATATGTATATATAAACATATACTCATTTGTATTTCTCAGATCTGTTCTTCAGATTTTTTTCCAACTCTAACAGATCAATATTCCCTTTCTCTAAATTTTCAGTTAGCAAGCTTTATAGACTTCCAGCATCTATAATTATAAAGTTTCAGCATCTATGTATAAATGTATAAATCTACAAATACATCTATCTATATTCAGTTAACCTTCTTTACTTCAACTACTTTTACAGCAGTTTATATTGAAGGTGGATAGATGCTCTTTTTCCAGTATTTTAAATATGCTTACAATATTCCCTTACACATACTTCTATCACACATAAGTAGATTTTCAATAGGACTCTTCTCTTATATTATTGTTATAATTGTTCAGCATATTTGTAATTCTGGTGCATATTAATCTCTTCCCTTGGAAAAATAGGATATAGATCATTTTTCTTCGATCAAATGGAAGTAATGAAAGTTGATATTTTGTACTCCCTAATTTCAGATCCTAATTTCAGATCCTCATACTTACTTAGGATTTAATTTCTGGTTTCATATATTTAGACTTCCATGTAATAAAATAGTTTAAATTCTTAGTTCTACAATTCTTGTCATTGTAGTACGGTTATTAGACTGAATTCAATACTTCTATAATATGTTTAGTTTTTTTCTATTTGCTGTTCTTGGTTACAGTTTTATTAAATTTTTCTGTTTGCCCAACATAGCAACTAAGTTTTCTTTTAAAAGACAGCAAGCTACAACTTGAATTTTTCTCTTTGATTTGACATTCAGATGATCTATCATCTCTAAACTTTATTTCTGCAGGGTACTTATTCCTGGAACCAAACCATTGGTCCCTGCTATTAACATACTGGATTTTTAGCTATTAGATCTAGATTGTAATTGCATAAGGTACTGAACAACCATTCAATCTAAAATTTGCATAAGAACTTATAACATAACAGTTCATAAACCTGGATATATTTAATACAGACTTAAATAAATCTTCAAATTTATGCATGCATACCGATACTATGACCATTCCTCTCAACCTTAGAGTTCGTCTATCTCCAGAACTCACCCCCGAGCTGAGATCCTCCAAGAACAGACTAACCTCAATCTGTTCTAGAGCAGCTTATTTAAGCTATGCTCTCCCCCAAAGCCTGTTTCCAATTCTGCGTCCAGAATTTCAGGATGCTTTATTCCTATTTGCATAGGCTTCCCTTATTTAGGGACTTTAAAGCTGCTTTCTGCTTTTCCAACTTTTCCAACTTTTTACCTCTTCCCAACTACTTTCCTCATCATTGGGGAATTTAGATTTTTCCTCAAAAATCTAAATTAGAAATAATTTCTTTCAAGGATTTTTGAAATATTTTGGGGAAAGTCTTTACCTTTTCCATAACCTCATGGATTAGGCATGTGATCTCAATAATCTCATTTGGTCATAGTGCATACAAAATATTTTATTTATTTTTCATAAATAATTAACTACATCCACACAATAATTATCCATTGGGGTCCACTCCCTTTTGGATTTATGTTCAAATGTCTAATTTGAAAAGCATAGAACTTGGGGGTGTTACATGAATGATGAAAATTATTTTATATTAAGTATGTGCAGGGGTTACAAGTAGACATATTGGATATATTGTTTATAAGAAAAAATCATTTGCAGTATTTACTATGTGATTATGACTGTGTATTTAATAATTATAATTAAAGTTTATCTTAGTTATTGATAAAATAATTTTGGGGTCTCTAAAATACTATACTTATGTTAAGTTATGTCGTATACTGTTGAAATTATGCCTAGAAAATAGAAGAGAATTTACTAAACTGTTACTGTCCTTTTTATATCTTAATGTGTTATTAAATTCTTCTTGTAATAAAGAGTTTAACATAGTTATAGTAAAAAGGTAACTATGTTGATTCAAACTTCAAACATGAATATCTCTCAAACTGCGAAGAATTACATGGCGTGCCATATATCAATGGAAACATCTCGACAAGTAGAAACCATCAAAAGCATTATTGACCCAGAATATATTAATTTGGTAGGTCAAACTTCCCATTCAATTTTGTGTTAGCCCCTGGGGCTGCTTGGGTTCACATCAATGACAACCGCTGATCAACATTTACCATAGTAGTAAGGCTAGTAATTGTAAGTGAAGCAAATAGTGTAACCACTCGGGTTAATAAGATGCGATTTTTAATAAATTCACCCTATCAACACACATAGAGTTATAGAATGAAGGAAATGAGAAGAAAATAATAACCAGAGGAGTTGTAGTAGCATACGATAAATTATTTATGGAGAGCTAGTACAAATATAATTACAGTAGTTATAAAACCATAGAGGTCGAGAAAGAACTAAACACACAATGTTCCATTTGCACGAATAAAATTGAAAATCACAGGCCAAGGGAACATCATCGCACCACAATATATATGTGTGTGTGTGTGTGTGTGTGTTAACAAAATATACCAGAAAACTAGAACTCTTTTTCACGATCGTATGAAAAATAATTTTAAAGGATAAGTTAAATGGAACAATAACACAATATCTCAACAACTCTTGGGAATTAAATTTTATATACACAAATACATCATGAATTCCTTTATGACTAAACAACCAAGCATACCCAACCAAGGAGACAAAAATTCTCCATATTAACTGAAATAAACATATATTCTTAACTGTTCATGGGTATACCCTGTTACAGACTGGAAAGTTAACTACAAGTTTTTTGTAAGTGAATGAATAAAAACTAAAGGAAAAAACATAATGGTACAACAACCAATGGAAACCCTCTCCATCAGAAGGGCATCATGGTCTTCCTTAGAAAGTGTAAATAGGAAACTGACCTAAGCCATGAAATCAATGCAATCTAGAGGGGGCACGAAGGCGTTAGTTTCAAAATGAGTGTTTAGCAATGAGAAAATGAGATAAAGGTCAATTTTTCTCTTTAACCTATACCTGGTTACACCCTGAAAGGAATCAATCGTTAAGGGAAGTTTAAAAAATTATGTGTATGACACCAAAAGCTATAAAAATAAACACATTTAGTAAGGGATGAATGATTACCTTCAACATGATTGTTCTAGAAATAGAATTAGTATCCTAAGTGGTACTACAAGTATAAAGCATAAAATATGTTATAATAAATTTAATTAAGAATGAGAAAAATTGATAGGCTTAAATCGAATTAGCAGAGTCCTTATTGAAGGAGGTGTTCATCGCACTCCTAGCAGGAACCTGACAGTGCTTCATTGAAACTGGAAGTAATGATAACAATCCAGAAAAATTTAGCTCTACACGAGAGGACTATATCTGAGAGAAAGTTTCCTTAAAAAATGGAGACAAAAATATACAAATAGATATGTGGGAAGAGGAAATTTATTGAGGTAGTAACCCAGCTCTTTCCAGCAAAGCGCAGAATCCAAGAAAGTAGAAACTGGGATAAGTCACCCATATAGAATCCTCCTGAAAGAAAAAGGAGGTTAAACTAACCATGTCGAATGCAAACTATAAATTAGCACAAAAAAATTAAATGAGACAGAAGGAAATTTTAGACAGGGATATACCTCAGGTTTGAAAACAACTCATATAGAAAGGGGTTTCCTCTCGGTTGAGGAACCAATGAGAGAATCCACACCTTAGCATCGATGAATTAGAATCAACATCAAGACTACACAATTGGAAAAACACACTAGTAGTTAATTGCAATATCATTTTGTAAATAAACAAAAACAATAAAGGAATTCTTCCCAAAAATATATAACATTTTGAGGGAAAACAAGCGACCTTACCTATGAGGAAATGTAGGGTAATATGTGATATAAATATCATTTAAAGCAGTGGCCAATAAGTGCGCACAGGAGAATAGAACCGCAAACCATTTCATCCTTCAGGTTGCAAAAATCAGTTGCAGATTTAACCATTAACATGGAGGTGTAACAGATGAATAATTTTGGTAACAAAAGAAATCTCCCTTTCTTAGCGGGATAATAGGAAAACCAGAACCATACCCTCTTCTCAACATGAAAAGGGAGAACTTACCCCTGAGCCAGTGTTTTTATCATTGGGACCTAACAGTGCTCAAATGACGAAATAAAAGAGAGTTAAGGTTACGGTTTCTAAGAAGGCAAGACCACCGTTAGGTCACCTGAACTCATCTGCACTGTTCATGGGAATCGAAGCAAGAGCACGTATGGTTTCCATGTGAACTGAGTGTGACAAGGATAATGTTGCACGAGAGGAGAGGGTCACGTATACCTTATCCCTCTTACTTGTAGCGTACATGATGGAATGACGGATCGCATTAGGAATACAATTACAAGTTTAAGAACACCCTAAAATTGTTGAAGTCTTAGAATGTGGAAGTCTTAATGAACGTCAAGAACCCATGCGACAAGCATATGTCTAAGGTTAGACCAGCGTCAGGAACCTTGTAGGTATGGGTAAAATTATAATTTTGGTGCAGGGGTTTGCAACATATTTATAGTTAATGTTTAGAAACAAGAATATGAAAATAATAATGTTTTATAAGATGCTACAAGGAAAAATTAAGGGTGCCACTTGGTATATAAAATTTAAGGGGCAAACTGACGAAATGGGATGTGAGTGTAGTCCAACCTTCTAGGAAATGTAATGTTAAGTAAGTCTAGAGTTAAAGATTTTATTACTAGCTTAAGTGCATTCAACACAATAATAAAACATTTATAGAGAAGGGAGAATATATAAATATAGATAAACATGGGAAAAAAAAATTTATGTGTTCATTTGGGGACATGACGTTTTCCCCAAAATAGTGACAAGAATAGAGGGGTCTTGTATCCCTAGTTTACCTTTGCATTTTGGTCTACATAGATTATCCAAAGCTACTAATGGCCACTTCCTTTCCAATCTAGCTCCTCCAAATATGAATGACATTTGTATTATTCAAATTTCCCGCAAAATTTTTGTTGCATCCATCATAGGAGAGCATACATGTATTTATAATAGCTATTCAACCACATTCAACAAAACTAATCTCTCAACCATATTCAAAGATCAAAAAGTATATATTCTCATTTTTTTTAAAATTTTCTGATGATCTCTTTGAATAGGATCCACTTAAGATATATTTTCACTAAGGAGGCTCCTCAATATTCGGATTGGAACTTACTTATCTGAATCCCCAACACTTGTGCCTCATGTTGGAGGGTCATCAAAGGCGTGATGAATAAAAATAATTGTGATTTATTTTTATTGGTATCCATACCATAAATTGTAGCAAACATATATATTATTTATTTTAATGATTTATCTTCTTGCATAGTAGCTATCTCCATTCCCATTGTGTCATCCATGACATGATGGTGAGTCAGAGGAATTTCTTCTCCAAATAGTTATAGTCCACGAAGTTGATTTTCCACTATTTTTTCTTTGAAAAATATCTCTAGGCCCTCACTAACCAGAATAATTAGTAAAGGTGATAGGGGATCTCGCTAATTGATTCCATCATAGTATATGTAAAGGGTAGAAGTAGGCCTGTATACCAACACCAAGAAGGAGGTTGAGGCTACAAGTCTATAAACCCATTTGATTCATTATTTTGCAAAGTGAGATCCTCAAAGTATGTTGTGTAGATAGTTCTATTTGAGGCTATCATATGATATTTATAGATCCAACTTGATCATCATTCGAGGTTTGTTAATAACCTTCATAAAAAGAATCACATCATAGGTAACCATTTTTCCATATAGAACTTCCTACCTTCAACAAATATTATTTTTTTGGGAGATGTTATCTTAGGGAGGAATGCATTACTTATTTTGGTTATAATATTAGTGATTGTGTTATATATAACATTTCACAATGCAATGGGTATATAACCATTAATATCCTCCATTTTTTCCTTATTGGGCTCAAAGGTGAGGAAGGTAGTGTCTAGGGATTTGAGGATCATTCTATATTGTTTGGATTCCTCAACTAATTTCCATACCTCTTCTCCTATCACTAACTAGAATCCTTGATAAAATTTTGCAGTAAAACCATCGAGTTATGCATATTTCTTACGGGGAATCCCCATAACCTTTGCTTCCACTTCCTTTTATTCAAGCTTCCTAAGTAACACTTCATCTTGTTCTGTTCTAATTAGCCTAGGAATGATCCTTTCTATATCCTAACTCACCATGCATATATCATCTCTATTTTCACACAAGATATTATGATAAAATCAAACAATCTCTTGTGTTATCTCCTTATGGGTCTCCAATTTATTACCATCTAGGTCTAACAACACAAATATTTGGTTCTGTTTTCTTTTTTTTAGCATGGAATTGTGGAAAAAGGTTGTATTCTTTTCCCCCTCTTGTAGCCATTAAATATGAGCCTTTTGTTTCCATAGGAGCTTTGTTTTCATTCATTTCTCCTCCAAATCTTGTATGGTTCTTTCTTTAGACTTGACGAGGCTCTCTGATTAGGCAAACAATATGACTCCTTGCTATATTTCCTCCACTTTTCTCTCCACCTTCTTATTTTATTCTATGATGTGTCCATACAATCCCATATTCCAACCCTTAAACCTCCCCTTAATATGCTTTATTTTTTATAAATCCATAACAAAGTTGATCCTCTCATACCATCTACTTCATCTGACGATTGTTGGATATTAGAGAGGAATTCTAGGCGATGTTGATAAAAATTCTCAAATATAAAATTCCTATTATGTGGTGTGCCTTTGAAGTTGATATCTAGGCTTAGACCCCAATGATCTAACAAATGGATGGGAAATATTCTAGCCTCTATAAACAGGTCATCATTCAAAATGTTCTTAGAGATAAGGAACTGATTCAATTTAGATGCAACTTGCTGTGAGCCTCCCTTCATATTATTCCATGTATAGACCCCATTCTTGTTATCTATCTCCACTATATTTTATTCACCCTATCGTAGAACATGATAGCCTATAATTATAGTCACATGAATCCCCATTTTTTCTCCTCAAGAGACTTAATGATTAAAATCCCCCTCAATAATCCATAGTGACAGAGCTATTATCTTACTAGTACTATTTATAGATAACATGAACATGGATTTTTCCTATGAGATGTTAGGGATGTATACATTTGTAATATGATAGTACTCCGATATATCTATATACCAAAATTGAATAGTCAATATGCATAACAGAGAAAACATTTTAATGACCCTAATATCATTTTCATTCCATATTATGTCCATAACTCTAGACTAGCTATGAACATTTGTAGTAATTTCTTGGTAATTATTCCCCTATTTACTAATGATATGAGAGAGTGTTCTATCTTATAATTTGGTTTCTTTTATTGTCATGATTAATGTGTGTTCGAATTTCCACTTATCTCTAAATATCTTTTTTTCCCCTCTATTTTTTAGGCCCCTCACATTCAATGATATGACCTTCATGAAAAAGGTTTACTTAGATCCATCAAAAACATATGAGATAACCCTAACACATCTTGAGTTAACTAGGGTTTCTCCCATCTTATCGAGTAGATGCTCTCCCTCTCTCTACTTGCACTTCATCCTACAAAAGTGTTGCATGTCCTTTCAACCTTGTGACTACAAATTTAACTCTCTTTTCTTCACCCATATCTTCATAATCAAAGAATTTATTCATCTCATTGATCCAGTCTATCAACTCTTCTAGATTCAATCCTCCTGCAAAAGCTTAAGATTATGCATTTGTCTAAATAATGAAAGATGATAATCACTAAGAAAAAACTTACCTCTCAGCTTTGCCACCATTTTTTTCCAATTCTTGATTGGCTGTTTACCAGCTCTCCCTCTCTCTGCTTGCACTTCATCCCACAAAAGTGTTGCATGTCCTTTCAACCTTGTGACTACAAATTTAACTCTCTTGTCTTCACCCATATCTTCATAATCAAAGCATTTATTCATCTTATTGATCCAGTCTATCAACTCTTCTAGATTCAATCCTCCTGCAAAAGTTGATACTTCATGTCTAAGCTTGGATGTAGATCCTAAAACTGTTTTAAAGAATCTCATCTCAAGAGTAAGATCAACATTTCCTCCTTCTTCTTTAGCTTCTAGTTCACGGACATCTTCAGGATCTCTTGGGTGTCCCACTTAAATTTCTTCCAATCTAGCCTGGATCTACTGCATAGTCTCCAGTACTTCTGCATTAGCAACTGGTCTACCTCTTCTTCTACCGGCAACACCTCTACCAATTCGGACAACCATGTTGGATTTCTTCTTCTGGATTTTGGAAGTCTGTTCAATAACTGATAAAGCTCTAAAGTATGCTTTGATACCACAAATGATGGTAGTGTGGGTGCAGGCATTAAGGAGAGCTGTTCAAACTTACTAACAATATTTTCTAACTCCGGGGGAATCTGTTCCAGTTCCTTGTTTTCATTTTCATTCATCAAATTTATGAAATTTGATTAATGAAATGCACATTCAGAAACAATGGTCCCTTTTATACATTCAGAAACATAGAATTTATGTTATACCAAGGTTTACTACCTTTCGGTCCCTTATACCTTAGATACACTTCAAACCATGTTTTAAACATTCGTAATGTATAATTTAATTTGAGGACAATCAAATTCTTTCGGGAGTGGGTCCCAGACTTTAAAGCTCTTTAATCAAACTCTCTTTGAACAATGTTCAAATCAAACATTAAACCTTTCAGATTCAATGTTTAAACACTTTTGGAAATCAATATCAAACATCACGAAAATGTATATTTCGACTCTAAAACCTTTAATAAAACTCCATTGCAAGCAAATTTCAGTTCCATACCTTGATTAAACCTCCACACAAATTTGAATGTGTCCGCCGTTGGATTTCCACAGAATTTGATCAAACGAATATCGCATTAATTCACAATCCAGACTTTAACACGCAAATGTTATGCGACACCGGTGGTTTTGATAATGTGACGTGTCTCAATTTAACTGGATCGCGTTCAAAAAGATGAAACTACTTCTTGGCTCAAACGTTGCGTGAGACTGGTGGTTTCGTTCTACAAAACCGCTCACTTGAAAACTCTGTTTAAATGGTGTTCAAACCACGGAAATTTGCACTATGTTCTGACTTAACTTCACTCCTCTCGGAAACTTACCTTCTCCGCCTGCAACTAAATGATATGAATCACTTATCAGTTCATTTTCAACCAAGTTACGATTCCTGCCAATCTTCCAATAAGGTAAACAAAACTTCGTTGAATTCTTTGCCTAGAATTTAAATCTCACTTGGTTCTAATTTACACAGAGGCCAAATATTCAACAAACAGGAACCGATCTCTGCATAACCAATCTCAAGCATGAAAACATAAGTTGTCTCGACTTCCTCTGAACTACATAGAGTTAATATGCATAAAATTTGCACTCAATTTAACACAGAATAAAAATCAAATGGAGTTCGAAGAACTAAAACCTCTTTTAAATGGAGAACATTATAAATTCCAATTGTGCTTGATGTATGCACAAAAGATATAAAAAGCAATATAATTTCGAAGGTGAAACCCTCCGGGGATTTCCTAGTATAACAACAGTTTAAGAAACACTGTAATTTTATTAAAACAGAGGCCAAATCCTCTCAAACAATTCTTCCAAGGTCAACTCCCAATTCCTCTTCTTCAAATATTACAATTTATAATTCTTTTACAATGAAACTGACCTCTTTTTGAGGATCGAATTATTCTATTTTGAAAAAAATCCTAATTAGATAATATCTCCCTAAATTCTATCAACTGAAGCTATATATGCTCAACAAACCAAAAAATGGTCTATATTCCTCACACCTATTCAACAACTTTATCTCTAAATCAAATTAAATACAGTTTCTAATTTATTACAGAAATGAATCATAAAAAACTGTTGAGATATCCGACCCTCTCAGTAAAACCGGCTTTGACCCATCAGTCAATGAATTTTAAACTCATCTAGCCACAACATGTGAACAATCTTTCACATTGCTAGCTAAGCTCCAATGCCCCTGCATCATAAATCTAATATAGTAATTACCAAGTTAGACTATTACAGTAAAAGAAATCAAAGAGTAATTAAAACTCATTACAAGGTTTGTATTACAATAATTCTGTGTGGTATATTAAAGGGAAATGATACATTGAAAATATAACCGAAAGAGAGTTACAACCTGTCCCATAATACAATATCATCTGAAAAAAGTCCTAATACAATATACTATGAACCATTGGAGATTTCTAGAATGAAATAATTCTGTGTGGTATATATAAATTTATTATATACAAAAGAAAATATAACGGAAAGAGAGTTGCGACGTGTCCAATAAAAACAAGCAGAAAAAAACCAGAAAAAACCAGCCTTTCAGATTTGAATTATTTTGGCTTAGGGATCCTGGCTTTATAGAAAAAGTTAAAAACTGGTGGCATGCAAACCCAATCTGTGGTCATAATAAAATGCATTCCTTTCAACTGAGGCTGAAGCAATTAAAACTAGAAATAAAACGCTGGAATCGGGATGAATTCGGAAATATTCATCAGGATCAAATAAGGTTGAAAGAGAAAATGAAGGAAATTCAACAGAGAATAATCCTACAGGGGCGCACAGAAGAGCTGGTGATAGAAGAAGGTCAAACTCTTAGCCAACAGGAGGAACGAAGAAAACAGGAGGAGATCTTGTGGAAACAGAAAGCTAGAGTTCAATGGCTGAAAGAAGGGGACTGGAATACTAAATTCTTTCATCGAGCAATGATACAGAGGCGTCAATTAAACAGAATATTCTCTATTAAAGTAGCAAATGGAGACAGGCTAGTGAAACATGAAGATGTTGAAAAGGAAATGACCAGTCATTTTCAGAATCTTCTAACTGAACCTCATCCAAATCGTCGAGAAGCTATTCAGAAAATCACCAACCATATTCCCCAATTGATCACTAGAGAACAAAATCTGGCTTTATTACGAGCAGTAACGATAAAAGAAGTAGAAGAGGTGGTCCTGCAATTACCCATAAATAAGGCCCCGGGCCCTGATGGTTTTACCAGCGAATTTTTCAAAGCAGCATGGTCTTTCCTTGGACAAGATATTTTAGAAGTAGTTGAAGAATCCCGAATACAGAAAAAGATGTCACCAGCACTGAATGCTACGTTTTTTACTCTTATCCCCAAACAACAGCATGCTGATACCCCGGCAGGTTTCCGCCCTATAGCCCTCTGCAATGTCATTTATAAAATCCTCTCTACTATCATGGTCAACCGTTTAAAACCATTATTGACGAAGATAATTTCCCCAGAACAAACAGGATTTGTTAAAGGTCGACAAATTCTGGATGGAATAGTGGTTGCACAGGAAGCAATACATACACTCAAGAAGGAAAAAAAGAGAGGTTTATTAATCAAATTAGATCTCTCCAAAGCGTATGACCGTATAAGCTGGCAGTATTTGGCAGAGGTGTTGAAAGCGTTCGGGTTTGAGGAACGATGGATCCATTGGGTACACTCTTTTATATCTTCCCCGACTTTCTCCATACTATTGAATGGAAGCCCTTCAACGCCGTTCAACAGTTCGCGGGGGCTTAGACAAGGAGACCCCCTATCACCATTCCTCTTCATTATAGCAGCAGAGGGTCTGGGTCGATTAATTAAAGCCCATGTAGCAGAAGGCAAGCTAAAAGGTTTGAAATTGTGGGGCCCTCAACTGTCTCTGACACATCAGCAATTCGTAGATGACATTTTACTATTTTGCATGGCCTCTCTGAAAGAGTGTAAGAGCATCCTTAAAATTCTGGAAATGTTTATGCAAGCCTCGGGAACAGAAATTAATAAGGATAAGTCTAATGTTTATTTCTTCAACTGCCCTGTTCTGATGCAGCATCATCTAACTAGAGCTTTGGGCTTCCAGCAAGGATCTTTTCCACTAAAATATCTTGGTATGTTCCTAAACCCATGCCCTACGCGGATAGCAGACTGGAAGGATATTGTAGTCAGAGTGGAGAAAATAATACAAAATTGGGCGTTTAGAACACTGAATGCGCCAAGCCGTCTTACTCTATTAAAATCAGTACTGCAAGCCTTACCGATTTACCAGCTCTCGGGAAGAGCTTGCCCTAAAGGAATATGTGAACAACTGGTAAACATATTCAAAAGGTTTTTATGGCAGGGGAGTCAATCAAATAGGAAATGGGCTTTACTATCTTGGGATAAGTTAATTACACCAAAGGCAGAAGGAGGTTTGGGTCTGAGAGATCCTTTCAGCCTAAACAATGTACTTGGGGCAAAACTCTGGTGGCGCTGGCTCGTAGGAGGACATGATTTCTGGAAGAGAATATGGCTAATCAAGTACGAGATGCCAGAGACAGTTGCAGGCCGAATGAAAGTCGATAGAACCCCAAAAGGGTCATCAATATGGAATCTAGCAGCGATGAACAGATTTTTAATTCGGAATCATAACTTCTGGGAAGTTAGGGAAGGAAAAATAGCACTCTTCTGGGAGGACTCGTGGCAGCAAAGGGACAAACTATTTAGTAGACTTGAATTAGGAGAAATCTTCTTATTTACCAATACCCCGAATAACAGGCTAGTAAAGCAATATTGGTGCACTAATAGTGATGGTATGTGGAGGAAGTGGAAAGACAAACAAGGGTGGAAGGCAGCGCCTGAAACGGTACAGTGGAATAACTTGGCAAGGGAGCTAAAAACTCGTAAACTCAGAATCACAACAGGCCCAGACATTCTGAGATGGGGTCACCAAACAAGAGGTCTTTTCACTATCAAGGAGGGATACTGTCTCCATACTCAACAAGGGGCTGGGAATGGAAGGCCAATTTGGAAGAGGATATGGGAAATGAAGCATTGGCCAAAGATCACTTATTTTATTTGGCTAGTAGGCCACCAGAGAATATTAACCTGGGAAAACCTTAGAAAAAGAGGTATGTTTGGGCCATCATGCTGCCCCTTTTGTCGAAGTGACGAAGAAACCATAGATCATTTGCTTGGCTACTGTACAAAAGTTCAGCCCATGTGGGAGACCCTATCTCAGTTATTTAGGCAGACGATAAATAACAATGAAACAGTGACAGACATCATAGAAAGATGGGGAAAAGGTAAATTTAACTGTCAAGTCCTAAATAGAGCGTGGACCCTCGCATTAGGATTCTTATTGTGGAATATATGGAAGGAAAGAAACCTGAGGGTATTCCAAAATTTGGAGCAATCTATGAGTACAATATGGCAGCGTTCCAAAGAAAATATCTGGGAAACCATTTTAACGGAAAAATGGACGGATGAAGATTGGAAAGCAGTGGGAATTGAAGCCATCATTTTAGAACAACTGAATCTTAAACCTCAGATGCTAAGCCAAGGGCTTTGGAAATTTAGACCGCCTAGACAATCATTAGAAGAACAATGGAGACCCCCCCAACCCGGATTTTTGAAACTAAACTATGATGGGGCGTCCAGAGGGAATCCTGGCCAAGCAGGATCAGGAGGGATATTTAGAAACTCACGAGGGGCTGTCTGCAGATTCTATGCTCTAGATCTGGGCCACGCAACCAATAACGAAGCAGAACTAATGGCGGTGAAACAAGGCCTACAGATAGCAATTCGCGAACAATATCAAAGGATTATTGTTGAAGGGGACTCAGCTATGGTCACAGGGATCCTCCAAAAACTTCAGCAGGGAACGCAATGGGAAAAAATTTCGCAAAGTTGGAGAACAGCTGCTCTTATAGAGGATTTGAGCCAATTGGTGAAACACATACAATACCTGATCCCACACCACATCAGAAGGAAAGGAAATTCAGCAGCAGATTACTTAGCAAATTGGGGATGTGAGAATGTGGAGAGCCATATGGACGGACGCCCAAACGATCTCATATGGACAGTAGAGCTTCAATCACTCCAGTTGATAGTGGAAAAAGATCTCCATCCCCCCGATCGGGGTGAACACTTGCCATCATGACAAGGGAAGGCTGAAACGTGGCAAGCGCTTCCGTAAACATCACTTAAGATCATTTAAATGACCTGTCAGAACAACGAGGTGGATGGTGCGACCGCCAGCAAAGGCTTGATGGCGCATGATGGCCAGGGTGGCTGTCAGATAACCGGAAAGGCAAGAGGAAACTTGGTAAGTTTATTTAACCCGCCCCTTCATTCTAGCATGCATTATCCCTGGCATGCGAAAGTTTGGAGGCATCGAAGGCAAAATACAGCTCTGCAACCTGGAATTCGCGTGAATTGGTCCGGGTATGTTTTGATAATAACCTTACATCTTCTGATATTAAATGCAGCAGATATGGTTTGCAGAGAAGAAGATAGTTTAGGAATTCTGTCGTTTTTGTTGTTTGGCAAATATCTGGAACCCGAACTGAATCAGGTCCCTCCCTGCTTCCGTGATCCTTGTCATTTCCAAGTTCTGATTTTATTTGCGGCGGATGCACTCTATAGTGATGAGGATAGTTTAGCTTTCAGTTTGTTTCTGTTCCTTCTGTCATTTGTTAATTGCTGGGAAGCAGAATGGAATCCGGTCACCCCTTCCCTTTGCGACCATGGCAACTCCCAAGCACCTGAAACAAATTCTCTGCGAAGGTATGTGAGCAAAACACCCAGTTATCTGTGTAACCCCTGTGGTAGCCAGGTTCGAATAGGCTGTCAAAATCTAAATAGGAAAAGTTGGCTTAAGTTCCCCAGTCATAGTCTTGTCTGCAATTCCTTAATTGGCGACAACCTCAGTCATAACATGTTACCTTCTTATCTGGGTGCTGCAAAAATAGTCCATTTTTCTTTTTACCCGCATGATAACCCCCACAGTCAAACCATTGATATCAAGTGCAAGAAGTTGGTCGAGCTTCCGTTTCGACGAAGGTCTGAAGGCACCGCGAGGTGCATGCTCTGTTTTATAACCTTTTCTCATTTTGTTTCTTCCTGCATGCCAGTGTTAGTTAAAACCTCATCTCCAGCAATGGGAAAGCGCCACTATAGGGCAGCGAATAAGGGAAAGCAACCTGATCACCCAGATCAAGTACCAAAGAAAAGGGGGCGGAAAACATATCTGGAACACCTGGAAGAATTGGAAGTCAAATATGTCATTAGTAACCCCTCAGCTTCCAGGAATGAAATTCGAGGTTGGGAAAAGGAAATCCACCAGGAACCAGAGGAAATTGAGACTGAGGCAGAAATACTGGATTTTATAACTGATCCAGGGCATACAAGAGGAAGGCTTACTTTGTTTAACCAGACAGTCCATACATATTGGATTGTAAAATGTCTGCTAGCAAAAGCAATCCAGAGTAATCACCCAGTCCAAGTAAAGACAGAAGCAATGCAACCGGACCTACGCACCCAGGCTCTTCTCTTGGAGATTCAGGACAACCAGCAACATCTAAAGATCACTCAATACCAAACTGCAGATAGGGTTAGCAGATTAGATGAAAAAGTGGGGCGTATGGAGAAAACTCTTCAGAAGATTCTTCAGCAATTGAACCAAGTAGAAATGCCAGGGTCTAATGTCAAAGACCCTGCCCCTGTCTCATCATCTGAAGTTTAAATGATGTCTGCTTTCATGGCCTTTTGTTAATTTTGAATTTTAAAGTACTGTTATGTCTGTAAATATTAAAGTAGAAACTCAGGTAGTACAAGCAAGTCATAGACGTAAGAGACCATTCCAATTTTGGGATGCAAACCATGTTTTTAGAAGGCCAATAAACCTGGTTTCCCTCCGGGGCAGGTTGAGGCCAAGAACGACTTTATATTTTGTAATCTGTCTTAAAATATAAATAGAAATGGCATGGACACACCGAACTTACAAAAAAAAAAGACGTGTCCAATAATACAATATCATATGGAAAAAGTCCTAATACAATATAATATGAACCATTGGAGATTGCTAGAATGAAATATATGATGAAGAGTGCTGAACTCCTAGGTTAGATGATGAGGGAAATCATAGAACAAATTTAAAGTTATTGACCTCGTAAACATATTTTACAAGTGTAATATAACAATACGTGGCTGAAGATAGTGCCGTAAAAATAGTGAAGGACGAACACAAACTATTTCATAGAGTAGCTAATAAGCTATCTATTGAGGAAATTGACACTCAGATAAAGGTCGTAGCATACAAAGTGCTGTTTCAGGTTAAATGTTATTACACAACACAATTGGGAAAATTAATATGAAAACATAAACGTATACAATTCCAAAATAATTGTGAAAGCACACTATGACGAGGGAAATTAAACTATGTCACTGAATTAATATGACCAATGAAGCTTAAAAATAGCAAACCAGTTTTATAATTGTGCTATATAAATTTACATGAGTTTTAGTGATAAAGTGCGACAATATTCTCATACATATCAAAAGAGAAAATAGATTTTAAATAAAAACCATTAACTAATTGTATAATGAAAATTTTTCATATACAATCCAAACCGCAATACAGGGAGGTTCATGGATAATAATAGGAAATACCATAGTAACTACAATGCTATGAAGAACCCTATAAAGGTTGGATCATATTCAGACTAGGGTTTTGAAACACTAGTTGCAAACTATCAGGCATGAACCTTAGAATATTCGTACCAAGCATGAGAGCGTTGAGAGGAAGCCAACATGTGGCCAATGTGAAAAAATAGTTAACCCTTGTGCCCAAATGAAACCATAAGGTGGAAAACTATTCTTTCATAATTCATACATGCATATCATGCATAAAAATAACATAATTAGTAAATGGATAAGCAAGAAAAAAAATAGTAAGAAAGTAAGAGTATATGAAAAATACCAACAAAATATTACCATATAAACTATACCTCAAAAGAAAATCGATGTGCATCTCTTCAGAATTTTTTGTTTTGGTATAAATATATCATATAAAGAGTAATACTTCAATTGGTATTAACCAAAGAATACAAAATCTACGTTACTAACAACGAAGAAAAAAAAATGGGTCACGACCTGAGAGATATATAGACTTAACACTCGTAAAGAGATAATGAAGAAAAAAAAATGGGTCACGACCTGAGAGATATATAGACTTAACACTCGTAAAGAGATAATAGAAGACCGTTGAGCGTTGGGTTGTAAACCATTAGGACCTCAATAACCTTAATGATTGTTGGGTTATCCACTCGAAATATCAATAGAGGTACAAAAGAATTTGACAGGAATTGTTCCATTCCCAAAAAGGTAAGGTATTTACTCCAAAAATTCGGACTACGGGGGGATTACAATCATATGGTATCAAAATTTCTCCCAAAGGAGAAAGAAGCATAATTTATACCTTGTTTAGCGAACGCCTGAGAGTTGAAAAGTAAACTCCAGCGTTGTCGCATTTTCATCTATACAATTAAAATAAAGGATAAGATTGATAACAAATACAAAGCAAATTTATTTCAACATTTACTAACGTGAGTAATAGCTTATCAATGAAAACTCGAGTTCACTCCAGCCTAAATGCACAGGGTTACTCATGAAGTTGCACCAATAGTTCTAAACCTGATGAAAAGCCAAGACAAAATGTAAAATTCCAAACTGAATGAATATCCAATATATTTGAAAGGATCAAGGTAAATATAACTGTGAACTCCAAATATTACGTTGTGTTGAGTAATGGTCATGGCCAAACCTTTGTTTATAACCACCCTTGATAATGGCATTTCTATAGATAGGGAGTCAAAAATACATTGCATATATATAGATCTTCCTTCTGGTTGAATGGACAAATAAAATAAGCAAAAATGAAAGTATGAATTGGGTAAAAGGGTTTTAAATAACCCTTATGAACCTCCACCATTGTATTGTAAATTTTGATCTCAATCGTTAAGAGTACATGTCCGCTCAAAGCCTCTGAAGGTCACATGAGAAAAAATAATTTGGCAGATAAATAATATGTCATGTTTGTATTACAGATGGCTCTCGTTAAGGCGTTATCTCACATTTCTAAATGAATTCAAAGTTGGGATATATATTATTGGGAATTTTGATAAGTTGGAATGTCTCAAAAGTAAGTACAGTTATAGTTTCAAACTAACATGACTTTGAGCTACGTAAGGTATATAGATACATTATGCATGGTCCTTGTGACATTTACTTATATATGTAAAATAAAGGGGTACCATTATTTAGTTGCTAAACACTTTATCAATTAACTATTTTGTTATTCGAGTCATGATTTATGAAGGTTTCATTTGAACAAAATTTAAAATATATGTCATTCATACTACTAAAGTCGTGTCCAATATTAGGATTAGTGGGGAGTCACGTTACCCAAAAACAATACCATGCGGAGTTAATTATAATATGTATATAATAATAATAAAAGTGTTCACAATTTTGACCATGTATTTCTATTACGACATATAGTGGAAAGATATTTTGAATGTTAAAGAAAGGAAATTTTTAAACAATATATAATAATACAGAAAAAAAAAAATTATGTAAATAAGAAGTACGACATGAAACAAAATGTAGAGATATTTTAATGTTGTACTCGCTGATGTAATGTTGGTGTAAGGTACTTAAACAAGTTGCAAGTGAAAAAAATAAAAATATTCCAGAAAAAAGGCAAAAAAAGGTGAGCCTTGCAAAGAAATGGATAACAGTAAATACATGTAAACTCTCCAAAGAATTGTAAAAAACCCTAACAAGGGCAAAGAAAATCTTTGCTTGGCATCAATATTAGGAATAGAATGGTATCAAATAAATTACATGTCGTTAGAAATCAGTAGTATTGTTTCACTAGAAACGTCACAAATTAGTATTTTTATTGAACCAAAAAAGTCATAAAAATTGTTGATTGGAATTATGTAACTGGATAAAATAGAAATGCTGATTTAATTTCTAGAGTAGCCTAATAGAGTGGAATTAAAATTTGGCTGAATCGTGTAACACTAACTCTAAAATAAACACTTTTAACTAAATTACTTGGGTGTGTATTTAAATTCCCAGAATGGATAAAAATATAAAGTGTTATCTGTTAGGATGGCCAATGCACATAAAATGCAAAGGGAAAATACTCACTGATTATACATAAGGTTAAGGTGCAAATACCCATCCTAAGGAATCGACAATGTGAAACAAAAAATGACAGAAGCCTCAAAACAACCTCTTGTTGAAGGAGAAGATATTTATGTTGAAGTTGGGAGGAAGGATGTACACTTCCACAAACTAAAATTACTTGACATTGTAAGGGAACTATGAAAAGACCTGGTCCACATTAGAATTGGTCCTCTTACAGATAGAATGAGACACATAACAATGAAGGAATGCTAAAAAGCAGCGACATAACTAAGTACATAATTATATTGTAGGAAATTAATATGCATAATTGCATGTAATCATGATGTGTATTGTTGTTCTATTGAGAAATAGATATTGTGGAAGGGAAGCTTTGTAGATCCTCTTATTAAAAAAAAATAGGCTTGGGTGAGTCACAAAGGGTAATAATTCGAATATAAGTGGTACAATAACAATAAACAAATTATTCTATATGAACAAATTTCCCATATGAAGTTGGGTCTTAAAGGAATTCTCTGTATAACAGAAGAATCCTATTCTAGGATAAATTGGG
This sequence comes from Pinus albicaulis, assembly GCA_034641835.2. NCBI lineage: Eukaryota > Viridiplantae > Streptophyta > Pinopsida > Pinales > Pinaceae > Pinus > Pinus albicaulis. Next base: position 864,297,574 of record CM076572.1, read on the forward strand.
ACCTTATGATATAAAAAAAAATATTCATAAGTATATATATATATATATGTGTGTGTGTGTGTGTGTGTGTGTGTGTGTGTGTGTGTGTGGAATAATACAAGAATTCAAGAACTTAAACTATGAGTCTAGAATATTAACAAAATATATAAGAGAATTTTTTGACCCTAGGAATGACGAGCATGCAGTGCATATAAGAAATATAACATGTTATAAGGTATATAAATACCAACAAAAATAGATGATAATAATATAATTGAAGCACAAGTATTCTAGATTTTATATCTGTATGACTGAATGTTAAAATTCAATAGATGTTCTAGATTTGTTAGTTATGTAGGACTAATAATATTTATGGAGGAACTAATAAAATGTTTTTTTTTTCTAAGTAAGCTTAATTCTATTAACAGAGGAGTAAAATTACAATGCGATTTCAGCCAAAACAACTGCTCCGGCAAGAAGCAGAGATAGCAGGAAAACCATAAGAGGAGACTGCCCTATGACAGGGAAACCAGTCTGACAGTTTGCCAAAACCCTCGTAGGGGAGCATAAAGTCAAAAATAAACAAAACAAACTAGAATTCCATTTAACCAAATGAACAAACACCAGCCCAATAGTATGAGCCGCGGAGACAGAGAAAATCACCACAAAATGATGACTAATCATCAAGAGTTTCTTCCACTGTACGGAACCATCCAAAAGCATGCAGGTCCATGGCCAAAGCATCTTCAGAGGCTGAAGGGCCAAGGTCAGTCGGCGCCATCTCCACCTCCAGGATGCTTCGAGCTTGAGCCTCCAAAGGCTGCCTTGTCGCGTTGCCGATCCATTCATAAAGTAACGAAGTCTGGGCGGATTTTGCGCCTGCTCCTGAAGCATGAATAGTGGTCTCCTCCGACTGGGCGTCCTCATGAAAAACCACTGTGAAGATGGCCGTGATTCTTGGGTGATTCAGAGCAATGTTGAAGATGAAACGAGTTGAACCAGTGGTGGGAGGGGGCATGGGAGCAGGAGGACGGGGAGTGTGGGAGCCCCAATTACGAGAATCCAAAGGAATCCATCTCTCACTCCGCATACAAGGATAGTGGCCATCCACACGACCTCTTGAGTGAGCAGGCGAGTCAGAGGACGGGCTAGAAGGCCGGTTGGAAGGGCGACCCCTGGTGCCGCCTCTGCGGCTCCTCATCCTATGTCGTAGTTGGGTCATGATGGAACCAGGAGGAGGAGGGGAAATCATGAAGGCCGGGTTGTCCAGATGCGGAAAGAGGCCCAAGGCACTTGCAAACTGTCTCGAGTCCTCCCACCATGCCTCCGCAAAAGAACCAAAGCTGGTCCTCCAACAACCTTCCCTCTCCCCGTCACAAGCAACAATCTGCAAGGTATAGCCAACACCCACCAGCTGGTAGTCGAGATTGAGACCAGAGACTGAAATAAGAAGGGGTTGGTGTGACCGCCTAATCTCCATGGAGATCTTGACACCAAACTTCCCTTTATCCTTCCCGCTCCTGCTGCGAGGAGCCTCCGTCCGAATAGGTGCATTGAAGAGAGGTGAGAGCTCCAGCATGCGGAGGCATGCGAAATCAGAACCCTGCACGATAGTCATAATGTGAAAGGCCGAACCCCTAGACATCAAACCTTTGAACTGTGCGAGATTTAAATGCTTAGATCCCGTTGAGCAGTGGCACATTTACCTTCATGTCTTGGGTGGGTAGGTGTCGACTCGCCTCGCCACACCCCTGTCTCATCCTTCTAATCACCCGTATGATCACCCGCATCCGGGGAGGAACTAATAAAATGTTACCAAGGAAATAGATAAATATTTTTGTGACCTCCTCGATTGAGTAATCTTGGTAAACAATTTCTTTGTGATCAAAAATTACAAAGTTTATATATATGAATACCCTCAATAATTGGAGCACATAGTGTGACCAATGGAAAAATTCCCAGTAATAAAATATGGAACAAATAATATATATATATATATATATATATATATATATATATAAGAAACGAAAATGGCCCTCAAAAGGGAATTTTTTTTATTTTTTATTTATTGGTACACTTGAAGGAGGAAATGGTCCTTGAATATATATGGAATATAAGGTAAATAAATTTTAACCAAAAGAACTGGTTGATAAAAGAATGCCTTTAGGAAAATCTGGGAAGTCTAATATGTGAAATAATTGCTAAAAATGTGATATATGTACACGATATATAATGTAATATGACCATAATTTTTAGTTGATGGAAAAATCAGTCATGAAAAAAAAAAACGTAGGTAGGAAAATTTGAAAATATCAAGATGAAAATCATAGTAATAGTGACATTTTAACTACCCAAGGAACTAGAAAATCATGAAGGCACTAAAAAAATAACTACAAGGAGTCAGTTAAAGGAAAAGGAGTGTTGTAAATTTTGTAAGTTGTGTTTTTTTATTTTGAACATGAAACTTGGGTATGTTAAGATACACTTTACTTAACCATGTTGGTATTATGAATCCTATATTTTATGTTCCATCGTACTTTTATGGTTTACTGTTGGTGGCTCTGAACATGTATGACATAAGTGGCAAAAAAACCAATATGGACTTGAATAAGTCCACTTTTTGTTAGTATGTTATGAAACCAACTCCAAAAATAGAATAAAAGAGAGATCAATGCCTTATAAATAAGCCACTTCGAGGGAGAAACCTCCTTTACATTACATAAATGAACAATTCTTGGATGATACAAATGAAAAAACCTCATTTCTATATATAGGAATCCATGGGGTCACAATATAATCCTAGCCAACCTAACAATAATAATGTAAGGGTAGAAAAATAACAATATGGGGGTTACAAGGGTACAACAATAACAATAAGGGGGCTACACTAACAAAAATAAGGAAATACACTTGTAATATAGGGACCTAACATGCCCCTCTCCTTAAAAAAAAAAAAATTCTCAATGCTTGAGTAGCTCTAGATGCTTCTGTATAAAATTCTCATCCTCCCATGTATAATATTTAGCGGGCAAGTTCTTCCACTTGATGAAATACTCTAAAATTGATTGATTTTGTAGCTGTCGTGTTCTGGTTTTCATGACTGCTTCAGGTTCCAATATGATTTTTTCTTTCTCATCAAGTTCTGGCAATATTGTTTGAACTGGAAGCTTTTCACCTATAACCTTCTTTAAGAATGAAACATGGAAAATTGGATTCACTTGAGAAGAAGCACGAAGCTCGAATTTGTATTCCATAGTACCAATATTTTGCAGAACATTGTAAGGACCATAGTACTTTGGCGATAATTTATTATCCTTCTTAGCTTGCTTGAGGGCCATTTGTTTGTATGGCTATAGCTATAAAAATACCCAGTCTCCTACATCAAAACTTCTCTCGCTGCGATTTTGATATGCCTGTTGTTTCATTTGAATTTGTGCCAAATTTAGTTTGACAACTTGTTGTTGATAATTAATGTGATCTTCCACTACTTGAACCTTAGAATTACCTCTTAAAGATGATGTGATGGATGGTGGTTGATATCCATATAGTGCCATAAATGGGGTCATTTTAGTTGCAGTATGGAAGGATGTGTTATACTGCCATTCAGCCAGAGGTAACCACTTGACCCATTATGTCTTTTTAACAGATATAGAACAACGAATATATCCTTCCAAACATTTTTTCATTATCTCAGTTTCTCCATTTGATTGAGGATGATAAGATGAGATATGAGCTAGTTGAGTACACAAACAAGAAAATAATTTCATCCAAAAATTTCCAGTAAAAATGGTATCTCTGTCTCCTACAATAATATTTGTGTTTCCATGTAGATTTTGAAGTGTTTCCATAAATGCAGTAGCAACTATACTTTATTGAAATGGATGAGATAATGCAAAAAAGTGTGCATACTTGGTAATTCTATCAACTACCACCATGATGAAACTCTTTCTTTTGGACTTAGGTAAACCTGTGATAAAATCCATTCAAATCTCCTCCCAACGTTGACTTGGAATGGATAAAGGTTGTAGAATACCTAGGGTCTTAGTTGTCTCAAATTTAAATTGCTAGCAAACTAAACATTCCACCATAAAAATTTTAATATCAGATTTAAGGTCATCCAAAAAAAATTCTTTCTTCACCCCGTGGCAAGTTCTTAAAAATCCTGAGTGTCCTCCTAAGGGAGAAGTGTGAAATTCCAAAATAATATTTTATTTTATTTGGGAATTCTTACAAAGATGTAAGCGATATTTTTACCATAAGGAATCATTTTTCCAACTAAATGTATCATATGAACTAGGATCTTGCTGCAACTTTTGAATGAATTTCCATACTTGTTCATCTCGCTTCCATTCATCCCTTTCTTTGGTTATCCAATCTGGTTGGATAATAGAAATGACACAAAGCAATTCTTCCACCTCTTCATCCTTTCTTGAGAGTGCATCTGCAACAACATTTTTCTTTCCTTTTTTGTAAATGATTTGAAAGTCATAGCCCAACATCTTTGTGACCCATTTTTGTTGCTCTTCTTAACATAGTATGTGTTCTAAAAATTATTTAAGACTACCATGATGAGTTTTTACCTTGAAGTGTCTTTCCATTAGGTGAGGTCATCATTTATTTAGTGCATGTCGTATTGCCAACATTTCCATCTCATAAATAACATTTTGTAAATACTTTCCTTTGATTAGATGACTTTCAAAAGAAATGGGCCTTACTTCTTGCATTAAAACAACACCAATTCCATTTCCTAAGGCATCACATTCCACAAAAAAGGTTTTTGTGAAGACTGGCGTAGCTAAGACCAGTGCTAAGCACATTGCCTCTTTAAGAGGTTCAAAGGCCTTAGTTGCTTCAGGAGTTCATGAAAATGAATATTTCTTCAACAATGTTGTTAGAAGTGTTGTTATTCTCCCATAATTTTTAACAAACTTGAAATAATACCCCGTTAACCCGAGAAATCCTTGCAACTGATTTATGGTTGTGGGGAATTTTCATTCCTTAATGGATTTAATTTTGTTAGAGTCTACCTTAACACCCTCGTGAGATACAATATGACCCATACATTCCACCTCTTGTAATCCAAAGAAACATTTGGACGTTTTTGCATATAACTATTTGTCCTCTAATAGTTTGAGCACCCTGTCAACATGCTAAAAATGATCTTTCGAAGACTTGTTGTAGATTACTATATCATCAAAAATTACTAATACATATTCTCCAAGGAAGGGTTTGAAAATGGAATTCATCAACCCTTGAAATGTAGAAGGTGCATTGGTAAGGAAAAAATGCATGACCAAGAATTCATAATGACCCTCATGAGTTCGAAATGTTGTTTTCGTAATATCTCCAGTCTTCATTCTAATTTGATGATATCCAGAACGAAGATCCAACTTGGTAAAATAAATTTCTCCATGTAATTCATCCAATAATTCATCAATCATAGGAATAGGAAATTTATCTTTAATAGTGAGCTTATTGAGCTCCCTATAATCCCGACACATGTGTCATGATCCATCTTTGTTGTGCACCAATACTACTGGGTCAAAGAAAGAACTTTGACTAGGTTGAATTATACCAGCCTCCAACATTTCTGCAATCATACATTCAATTTATCTCTTTTGGACATAAGGATATCTGTAAGACCTGATGTTTGGAGGAGAATCTTCTGAAATCAAATGAATAGCATGATCATGATCATGAATAGGTGGGATTTCTTTGATATTTTCAAACACCTTGGAATGATTGTCCAAGACTTTTTGGAGATCTGGAGAAATAGATGATTTTGATGCTGGAACTTCTAGTGAGGATAATTGTGCAATTACGCCTTGTTTTTCTTTCTTCAGAAGATTTTTCATGACATTAGAGCTTATTATATTTCTTGGCTTCCCTGCAATACCCTGTAATTCAACTTTCTTTCTTTCCGAAAAAAAATTCAAGAAAATTTCTTGAAAATTAAAAGCTACCATCCCCAAATATTGTAAGCATTGTACTCCTAGTACAACATCAGCAGCTCCCATTGGAATGGAAAGAATTGGAGTATTAAATACATATTCCCCCATGGTTAGCTTGATATTATGGCATTTTATAGAGAAATTTATAGTTCCTTCATCCGCTACCATCACTTGACATTTTGGTGCTGGGTATAGGAAGCAATTCCATTCCTTGGCTACCTTACAATGAATAAAATTATGGGTCTTACCCAAACCGATCGACATTACTACATTTTTCTTCTTGATATGTACTTCTATCTTGAGAGTTTGAGGAGTGGTAATTCCTGCCAATGCATTACATGATATGGTCAAAGTCATTTCTTCTTTTTCTAGGGTTGTCTCCTGGTGTATATCCTCTTCTTTTGAAGTTTCTTGTTCATTTTTTCCTCCTCTTCACAATCTACGAAATTATTCTCAGCACACTTATGACCTTTAGTGTATTTTATATCATAACTGTAGCAAAGCCATTTTTCTCTTTTTTTCTTACAATTCTTGTGGTGTCAACCTTCTAGGTTGTGAAAGTCTAGGAATGGAAACACTTCCATCTTTATATATGTGATTGGTAGGTTCCTTGTCGCCATAATTTTACATTTAATTCTTCTTGCCAACCTGAATGCCCTCTCCAATGATTCAGGTTCCCAAAGGCGAACCTCAGGTTGGATGCTATAATTTAAGGTCCCTAAGAAGAAATCAATCATGCATTCCTTGGAAATATCAGTTACCCTTATATTCAATTTTTGGAAGTCCTCAATGTGCTCCACCACTGAACCCTTTGTTTTGAGATTTATCAATTGGATAAAGAAGGTGTTTCTCTTTGTATCCTCATATGTGCCATCATTTCCTCTGTAAAAATTGACCAAATAAAAATATTTTTACGGGAGCAAAGCCATCGATACCATACAAATGTATTTTGTTCTAAATGTAAAGTTGCAATGTGTACCTTTTGTGTTTTTTGCACATAATTGATATCAAAACATTTCTCCATCTGTAGTATCCATGTTACAAGATCCTTGCCATGAAACTTCCTTATATCCATATTCAAAATATGATGGTTCTTCCATCCAACATTAGAGTTTATGAAATCATGATTAACATTTATTTTTCTCTCGTCATGAGCTTCTTGTACTACCTTTTCACCATTAGGAATCATTTCTTGTATCAACTTTCTCAAACATTCCTTGAAACCTTCCATGTATTATTTTAAATCATTCTTCATGTCTTCCATGTTAGCTTCCATGCCATCCATCTTAGCTTCCACACCTTTCTTCAAAACTTCCATATCATTTTTTTGTTTCTCTTTACAAGAGAGAAATTTGGTGCACTTTCTCTTGTTGTTTTGATATATCATGTTGCAATTCTTCCTCTTCATGAGTCATAATAGAGTATCTTGAGGGCTTAATGGGTGTTGAATTATTTTTGGGGGAATTTTAGAAACCATTACTGATATATGTTCTTCAATATGCCCTTTGAATCAATTCAAACTGATTTTTCAAACAACACTTATGCACTTCGAAAATAAAATACACATATTTTTCTTGCTTTTTAGGAGCTCGATATTGAAAATGAATTATCTCTGTGATTTCGGATCTTCAATATCTAAAAATTTTTCCTATAGTAGTCATCTTAATATTCTTTAGAATGCCACAAGTCTGACTTGATGTTGATTCTTCAAGGAAAAGCTACGCCCAATCTCCCACAATGACATAATTATGGATTGGTTCAGTAAAGCGAAATTTTATGGCATGCCACGCGTCATTATTTCCTCCTTTGGTTCTAAAATTGATACCTAGGAAACTACGGTCTGTGTAAATTTGGACACCTTTTATAGAATTCAAATCTGGTGCTCAGAGAGAGAGTTATGACGATTTTCCCATGGTCCCATCTTTGAGATGAAATTTGGGAGCATGAAAAAACCCTAACTTCCACATATCATAACTCGTAAAATATTACGAACCAAGATCTGAAATTTTTACACAAATCTCCTCTAGATTTAAGCTTCTCGTGGTATAACCTTCAGGTTCTAAACCTTCTTAGAAATAAATTTATAGAGAAAATTCCACCATGACCTATTTGGAGTAGAGAAACCCTAGAATCCAAAGCTCTGATACCAACTGTTATGAAACCATCTCCAAAAATAGAAGAAAAGAGAGATTAACGCCTTATAATAATCCACTTCGATGGAGAAACCTCCTTTACATTACATAAATGAACAATTCTTAGATAATAAAAATGAAAAAACCTCCTTTCTATATATAGGAGTCTATCGGGTCACAATATAATCCTAACCGACCTAACAATAATAATTTAAGGGCACAACAATAACAATATGGGGGTTATAGGGGTACAAAAATAACAATAAGGGGGCTACACTAATAACAATGAGGGACTACACTAGTAATATAAGGACTTAATATAGGATATTCCTACACATAAAAAATAGTTAAGTATAACTTTGTCTAGCATAGAGTTAGGAAAAGTGTGTTTCTTTACTATGTACTTTTGTAACTTATAATCTCATGATCACGATATTTAGTGTTCTGACGTTCATTCTCTCCTCGGTATTGCAAAAAATTTATTTTTTTCATAACACCTGATTTGTCCATGATCTCTATTATAAGAGCATGTAGGGTCATTTGCCCGCTGACCATTTATGAGAGAAGCTTATGTAAATTTTCTTTCTTTATATTAATAAATTTCTTGAAGTGGTCATGTTGGCTAAGGTGGTGGACGTTTTCCTTCTTTGAGGGTTTTAACCACGTCAAATACTGGTGTACTAATCTGTCATATGTTTGTTAGTAGTGGCCTTTGGTATTTTATCTAAGGAACTTACCCTGTAAATTCATACATGGTATTAGAGCTATTTTGACGGCCACATCCATTGTTGATCCAAATCTGAAGAGAGTTTGGTTGCATGCGACTACCGTTTTCCAGATCTATTGCTTCTAACCACTTTTGCATAGGGAGAAATGCTCTCTTGTGTTTGGAGCCTCTGTTCCAGAGAGGAATCCCTTTAGTTTCATGGGAAAAGGTTTCCACTTTCCCAAGTTATGTCATTTTAGATCTATAGGTATAAAGTATTTTTTTGCAATTATATTTATTTACAACTATGTTTCTTTTGATATATAGTATTTTTTTTACTGGATCTATACCCTCTTCTCTGTGTATGCTCTTTCCCCATGACTTGTGCGATCTCGAGAAATCAGAAATAGCGAGAAAAATATATAGTTGACGGACGAACTAACCATAAATCTAACTTTCTGTCGTAAAGCATCACCTACGTCTTAAGGATGCAAAAATCATAGCCAAGGAGAATTACTATCGTAGAAGAAAAATTAGGGAAGCACTCGAGATTATAAAGCACCCTCATAACATTAATAGAGATGGAGGATTCGAGATCAGTGATAGTTGGCGGCCTCTAATTCTAAAAATGTGCTCTGAGGGTTCATCCTCTTCAAAGGTATAGTATCAAAGGTATAGTATCTCAGATTTGCCTCTCCTCCTATAAATTTGTATGGTTCAGTTACTTTTAATAATTCTCCTTATTAAATAATTTTAATTTTAATAATAAGAATTAATTAATTGAGAATTATTATTAGTATCTATAGTTTTTAATAATTAGGGTTTAACTTGTACTTAATAGCTAATCATATTAGTTACTTTTAATAATTATCATTATTAATTGATTTTTATTTTTATTAATAAAATTTAACTAATTAAGATTTATTATTGGTATCTATAGGATTTTAAAAAATAATTAATGTTATAATTAAAAATATTATTATTAAAAATAATTAAATCTGTGAGAGTAAGATTAAAATTTAATTATAAAATTAATGATAATTATAAATAATTTAACTTATTTTATTAACATTATTTACTCCTGGAATATATATTTTTTAATATTAATTTTATTATTATTATAAAAAATAAAAGAATAATAATAAATTATATTATTAGATAAATTAAAATAATTATTCAACTTGTTCAAGAACTTTATGTTTTATAATTTTAGTAAAACTTAAAAAAAAAAATTATAACTATTTAAAATTAAAAATATTAAAATTAAATTAATTAAATTTATAAAAATAATTAAATCTACAAAAATAAGATAGATTAGTCATACTTTAGTAGAATATATTAGTTAGGTTTTAGAATAGAATTATAAAAAATACTATTAAATTAATTTAATAAAGAAATTATTAATTAAAATTTATTAAATAAAAAATAAAAAAAATATTAATTAATTAGTTGCTCTTGTTCAGCTATTTTTCTCCCTTTATTTATATATTAACCTTGACCTTTTGCTCTTCTTTCATTCTTCATTCAAAATCATGTTCTAAAGATGGATTCCCGTTGAGATTTGAAATGTCGACCATTGTTTCTTAACACTGTGGATAATCCGAAAATTTCTGCAATAAATGATAACCACGAAAGCTTAAAAACCATAATTATATCCCTGCATGGAGGGGATTCATGGGATGATATATGTTATCTAGAAAAATATCTAATTAATATTGAAAGAAGAGCAAATGACCTCCAATGTCTCAAAGAATGCCGTGACTGCAACCTTATTCCAACCTTCGCTCACATTAATCCAATTTTGCATCTCCAAAGATACAATAGATAATTTCTAAAGCTTAGTTTTAATCTGGTTTGTGATGAAATCAGGAAGACTCGTGCTACCTTGGACAAGATGGGGCATTCGGTTGTGTCTTTAAATTTAAAACCTGCAAATTCGATTACTCCTAACCTTTGGAGTACCATCGATGCAAAAGCTACTCTTAGAGCTCAGAGGGAAGGTCAACTAGCCTGTGACAGGCATGCCAGAAAATTGGTTAACTTAGGATGATGGCTCTCAAAGAGTCTTGGGTGCCACGTAATGATGATCCTCGGTCATCAAGAGATCTCTCAAGGCTGTCTGGCTCTCTTAGTAGGACGGATGTGTTTTCACATCATGTTGAGGGCTCCAACGGAGATGAGAACTGTGGTTATGTTAGAAATTCAATGTCAATTAGTTTGGATTCTATACGATCCGCCAATGTCCAGAATAACTGTGAGCATTTGCAGTCGGGAGAGAGCCATGCGCAGAACCTTTCTGACCAAAAGAACGAGTTAGTGCTGTCCAGAAATGTCTGAAATTCTGGTGGGACCTTTTCATTAGCAGAGTCCCACTCGCATTCGAAGAGAAACTCAGGTGATAAGACCGTTCTCTCCTACAACGTTAATGACTTGCTCTCACTCAGACACTGCGATGCCTCTGCCACGTTATCACGTTCTATTCCGAGCCTGGTGATTGCAGAGGTAATCCATCAGGATTCGAAAATCCGTCTTCGATGTTGGAGAATATAGAAGCATTATTTTCAGCGTTGGATAGTGCAGGAACAGGATCGGAGATGGCTCTGAATTGTGGAACCAAGAACACGTACCTCGGTTCTGAAGTCGTCTCACAAGGTGAGCATAGCGGATCTAACTCCATCAACCGTAATACCCCTGTTATGGCAGGGTTGAATATTCCTCATGATGCCCGTCTCCACGGCATTGATGAAAGCAGTTTGAAAGGTGTTAATTCTGCTTCTAAATACGTAAGCAACCCTTCCCTTGATCTCGGTTTCCCTAGTAATTTCCTAGATGAACGTAATGACCATTATGGTCTTGGTCCCATATTGGGTTCTCGATCTATGGAAGATAAGGACAACAATGTGGGCCGTAATCCTTATGATAGGGATAGTGATAAGAAGGTTGATAAAAGACACACTAGTGTGTGCCAAAAAAGAAAAGGGAGTTGGCTCATTAACTCTCCGAGTAAGAATGTATCTTGCATAGTGGGTAGTAGGTTAGGAAACGTGGAGGGGACTCTTATAAAAAAAGTTTTAAATTATTATTCGAATGGAACCATTCACAGGAAAGTGGTGAACTTATGCTCTATGGAATTAAGTTCAGAAACACGTAGGATTCTCAGCAAAGGCTTAGGATTTTTCGTCGCTCCTAAAAGTATTCCAAAAGAAAGCATTCTTTGTAGCATTGAAGAATGCATTCATAGTTTACCTTTGGATGCCAAGGAAGCACTGAGACAAGAATGCTCCCTTATTCTAGGAAAAGCAAAGGCCCCTATAAGTAACCTCGCCAAGGATGAGATGAAGCCTCTTAAAGCTCTTCGCGATAATGACGAAATTGTGGTCCTCAAAGCAGACAAGGGAGGATAAAAGATTGTTATGGATAAGGTTTATTATATTAGGAAAATGAATGAGCATCTGAAGTGTAGCAGCTACAAGAAGCTCAAGTCTGATCCTATGCCAAAGGTTTTGAGAGAAGTCAAGAAAGCTATCTTGAATTCTCATCTCGACGACAAGTTAAAAAAGAAGTTGACCCCAACCTGTTAAGTCGTTCCAAAAAAATTATGGTCTTCCCAAGATTCGTAAAGAAGGTGTTCCCCTTAGGCCGATTGTTAATACCATTGGTTCCCCCACCTATGAATTGGAAAAATATGTTGCCAAGATTTTTAAACGTCTTGTTGGAAATACGGATTCATTCATTAAGGATTCCAATGATTTCGTTAGACTGATTAAGGAATAAAGGTTGAAGGAAACTGACATATTGGTGAGCTTTGATATAGTTTCATTGTTTACAAAGATTCCATTGGGATGAAGCGGTACAGGTGATCAAGGAGGTTACAGATCTAAAAAATGCTAAGCTTGCAGAAATCTATTTATGATCCAGCTTCTTCAGCTTCCAAGGAGAGTTATATGAACAAGTATCAGGTGTTGCAATGGGATCTTCACTCTTGTCTATTGTCGCCAACTTATTTATGGAGCACTTTGACAAGAAATCCCTTGCCTCTTTTCCCCTAAGCCCAGCCTGGTGGAAACTTTTTGTAGATGACACCAACATAAAATGGACACATGGTAGGGAGAATCTCAACAAGTTCTTTATTCACCTCAACTCAATTTCCTCTAAGATCAAGTTTAATATGGAAATGGAAGTAAAAAGGAGCATTCCTTTCTTGGATGTCCTTATTACTAGAAAGGAAGATGGAACATTGGGGCATTAGGTGTTTAGGAAGAAAACACATACTGAGAGCTATCTTCATGCCGAGTCTTACCATCATCCTACTCAGAAAATTGATGTTCTTAAGAATCTTGTGGTAAGAGCCCTCAGGATATCCGATGAGGAGCGCATAAAGGATGAAATCACTCACCTAACATCTGTTTTCAGGGGTATAGGTTATAAGGATATAGAGATCAAAAGAGCCATAAGAAGAGCTGAGGGTTCGGTCATTTCCAAGCAGCCCCAAGAACCTAAAGAAAATCATTGTAGGGTTTTTATACCTTGCATTAAGGGTGTTATGGATAATATCACCAAGGTTCTATGTAATAATGACATCTTTGTGCAATTTTCTGCAGCTGAGACAATAGGAAAAAAAATGAAGTCAATGAAAGATAGTATTAATCCTGGGCAGCTTAAAGGTGTTTACAAGGTTTACTGCTCATGCGGAAAAATTTATATTGGTGAAACTGGATGCTCTCTTCAGATGCATATTAAAGAGCATGTTGTTGATATCAAGCATGAACGATCTCGCATCTCGACCCTTGTAGATCACTCCTTGAAAACTAAGCATCACCTACGTCTTGAGGATGCCAAAATCATAGCCAGGGATGAACACTATCGTATAAGAAAAATTAGGGAAGCCCTTGAGATTATAAAGCACCCTCATAACATTAATAGAGATGGAGGATTCGAGATCAAATATAGTTGGTTGCCTCTAATTAGACAAATGTCCTTCAAGGGTTCATCCTTTTCAAAGGTATAGTATCGAAGGTTTCCCTCTCCTCCTATAAATTTGTAGGGTTCAGTTTTAATAATTCTCCTTATTAATTAATTTTATTTTTAATAATAAGAATTAATTAATTGAGAATTATTATTAGTATCTATAGTTTTTAATAATTAGGGTTTGTAAAAATTCGCGCGTGCACAGCTCTTAGGTTTACGACTGCTGCGCATCTACAGATGCCGCCATGGGTGAGCTAGGGGGTGGGGATCCCTCTCCCACCCCGCCGATCTTTTCAGAGGAAGAATTTCGTCGTCTGCTATCACAGAAAGGGAATAATCGCCCGATGCCTGAAGTCCTGAAGTTTATAAAAAAATTGGAGGAAATCCCTGAGATCGCTCTGCCAGAGGATCAACCGATAAAAATCACCCTAGCCCTGGCTAACAGAGGGTTGGTTGGGAAATTTATGGGACGCTGGCCATCTACAAAAACAACTGATGACTGGATACAACGCAACTGGAGGCCACAGCTGAAAAACAACGTGATATGTTATGCGGTTGGAAGAGGATTCTTCATTTTTGAATTCACCACCAAAGATGATCGAGACCTGGTATTCAGAAATGGTCTGTATTTCATGGGAAATTAGGGTATGTATATTAAAAAATGGACCCCAGACTTCTATCCTTCAGTTGATGTCCCTAAGGAGGTCCCTGTTTGGGTCTGTCTTCCCAATCTCCCGATCCATTGCTGGAGCTTCCACTCCCTGCAGAAGATTGGGAATGGTCTGGGCAGATTCATTGACAAAGTAGATAATAAGGGCCAATACACTTCTGCAAGAATCTGTGTGGAAGTCGACTTAGAAGCAGGTTTTCCTGAAGCAGTGAAACTAACAGTTGGGGACTGGCACCATTATCAAAAGTTGGACTACGAGCAACTGCCTTTCAAATGCAGAACCTGTCATGAGCATGGGTACTTCCAGAGGAATTGTCCAAAAGCGCCAACAGAGACCAAGGAAGAAGAAGAAGGATGGATAGAATTCAAAAAGGGCAAGGATAATTCAAGGCCATCTGAGAAGAAAAAACAAGGGCCAAGGGGGAAGCTCCAGGCTCAGCCAAAGGCCAAAGAAGCTCCAAAAGTTGGCTCCTCCTCAGGTGAAAATGTGGAAGCCATCGGAACCCAAGATGAACCTAAAGACTTGTCGAAGAAAGCTAAAGAAACCGGCGCAGAAACAAGTATCCTCCCAGAAGTTGATGATCAAGGAGAAAAAGAAGGTAACGAGGAACACATCAGTCTTGCCTCCGAATGTGAGGGATAAACAAAAGAGATGGACTCTGAATCAGAAAGCTCACAAGTCACCCCCATCAAATCGGCCAGTGGTCAGAAATCTAAGAAGAAACAAAGAGAGGAGAAAACTTATCTAGACATCCTCCAGGGCTCCCAAAAAACTCTCAAAGGAATGATGAATACAAGATCCAGGCGCAAGCATGGCAAGGCTCCAAAAGGAGCCACAACCACCCTTTCCAATAAATTATGAAATACGCCTCCTGGAACTGTAGAGGATTAGGCAGTAGGCTAAAAGAAGAAGCTCTGAAAGATATAGTGAGGATGTAATCGCCTGAAATCCTTCTCATCCAGGAGACAAAGTTGGAGGATCTTCACCTCCTCCAAGCTAGCAAAGCTTTATGGCAGAAAGGTCACGGGAGAGCTGTCAGTGCTAGAGGCGCCTTTGGTGGGATTGCCTCATTCTGGGATAGTTCCATTTATGACCTGATTCATGAAGATTGCTACCCTCACTGGCTTCTCAGTATGCTCCGCCATAAAGATTTTGGTCAACAAGTAAGTTTGTTCAATTTATATGCACCAGTCTTACCTGTTGAGAAAATTTTTTGTTGGGATTCCCTTCAATCCTATATTTCACTGCACACTCCAGAAAACATCATTATTGCAGGTGATTTGAATGTTACTCTAGCTGTTGAAGAGAAAAAGGGTGGCTCTTCGGTCAGGAACCCAGCTAGAGAATGGGTTGAAGACCTTATGTTGGGCTGGGATCTGGAGGATATTGAGCCCACCTCTGGGAAATTCACCTGGTCCAACAAAAGGGTTGGCCCCAATCATATTGTTGCCCGATTGGACAGATTCCTCGTCCAATCCTCTTTCTTCAAAAGTGGACTAATGGCCACCTCTAAAATCCTTCCAAACAACACTTCTGATCATAAACCAATACTTCTGGAGCTGTCCATGGACAGAAACCTTGGCCCCATCCCCTTTAGATTCAGTCCTCTGTGGCTTCAGCAAGATGGCTTCCAAGAGGTGGTCTCAGAGGCCTCGAACCAGCAAGTTAATGGCTCCCCATTCTTTGTGTGGGAAGAAAAAATGAGAGGTCTAAAAAAAGGGCTCAAGGAGTGGGCTAGAAGGTTGAAAACTTCCTTCTCAAAAAAAAGGAGGCCCTAAACAGCCTTGCGGAACATCAATTATCTATGGAAAAAACCGTTGTTTCCCTAGACCTCCTTCAAAAAGAAGCTGAACTGCAGAAATAATTCCATAAAGCAAGTAGGGAAGAGAAATAATTCTGGAGACAGAAGTCCAGAAATCTCTGGTTACAAGCCGGAGACAAAAATACCAGTTTCTTCCACAAGCAAGTTGCAGCCCGCAGACACTACAAAACAGTTAATGAAATTCATCATCAAAATGCAGTGGTTAAATATTTTGAAGGCATAAAGCGGGCAGCCCATTCTTTCTTCAAAGACCTGTACTCTGCCCCTGAAGATCCTCCAATTGACCCTCATTCCTATCTGTTTGATTTAATTCCTTTCTGTGTTCAAGAAACTGATAATTCTATGCTAACTGCTCCGATCAGCATGGATGAACTTAAAAAACCTTTGGACTGTATGGAACCAGATAAAGCTCTCAGACCAGATGGGTTCTTCATAAGGTTTTACCAATCCTGCTGGACCACAATAAAAAAATATCTGCTGAGAATGGTCAGGAAGTCCCAGTCTTGTTCCAAAATAGGAGGTAGCATCAACTCGTCCTTCCTTGCCTTGATCCCGAAAGACAAAGGCGCCTCCGATTTTAGCAGATTCCGACCAATCTCTTTATGTAATTCTAGCTATAAGCTGATTACCAAAATAATAGCTAACCGCCTCAAGAAAATTCTGCCAGACATCATACCTAAAAATCAAGGAGGATTCATCAAAGGGAGAAAGATTCTTGACAATATAGTGCTGGTGCAAGAAGCAGTTCACTCAAGCTGTCAGCAAAATGAGAAAGGTATGGTGATTAATCTTGATTTGGAAAACACCTTTTGATAGGGTGAGACATGATTTCCTGTTCACTGTGATGAGGAAAATAGGCTTCTCAGCTGCCATCATAAGTTGGGTTAAAGCCTTCATTGCCTCCCCTTGAATTGCGCTGTTGGTTAATGGCCGGTCTGCTGAATTCTTCCAAGCCTCCAGGGGTCTAAAACAAATTTTCCCTTTGTCTCCACTCCTTTATGCAATCCAAGCCTCAGTGCTCAGCTTTCAGCTAAACTTTAGTCAACAGATCCATACTCTACCTGGACTTCGGATGGCTCGCAGTGTCAAAGACATAAACCATGCCCAATTTGCTGACGACACATTATTGCTTGGAGGAGCAAGCAAAAAATCTACTAGGTCATTCAAGAAGGAGCTGGACATCTATAAGGAGATCTCGAGCAGTAAGATCAACTATCGGAAAAGCACAATCTATGGATGGAATTGTTCGGTAAAAGAATTGACAGACATTGCAAGGCTTCTTGAAATGGAAGGATCTTGGGCTTGGGATTCATTTAAATATCTGGGGATCCCAATATTCAAGTCTAAACCTAAGGTGGCGCACTGGATACCCCTACTTGACAAGATTAAACTTAGAATTCAAGCTTGGGGAGCCTCTTGGTTGAATAATACTGGGAAGATTATTCTGATGAAATCTGTTCTCACTAGTCTGCCATTATATCAGCATTCCAGTCTCCTTGCCCCTAAAACCTTCTTAAGTAAAATGGAAGGTATTCTAAGGATATTTCTGTGGACAGGGGGGAAAACAATGACAGAAGGCTTCACTTAGTAAACTGGGACACTCTCAAATTTCCTCTAATGGAAGGGGGTCTCCAATTGCGTGACCTGGCTACCCATAATCTAGCTTTGGGATCCAAGCTTCTTTGGAACATAGTCTCTGGGAAATCTAGTTGGAGCAAGAGGGCCATGTGGAAAAAATATTTCCATGGGCAGCATTTAAGGTGCCTGGATCAGCCTCCAATTTCTTCCAAAGGCTCCGTTGTCTTCAATCTCTGTCTTAAGGAAATGGATCATTTCAGTCACAAGTTATAATGGATCCCAGGCAATGGGAAACAAATTTGAATCTGGGATGATCCGATTCTAGGAGATCAGCCATTGAACTAGATAAAAGACCTAGCTAATATTAAAAACTGGCTTCAGTCCTGCAATTTGAATACCCTTTGGGACATCTCCAAGTGGACAGAGGATGCAACAAGCCTTTGGGACAGCTGGAATCTGGGGGAGATCCCTCAGTGGCTGGAAGGAGAAGCCTCGTTACTGCTGGATAAGCTCCAAGGGAAATCACCTTCAAAGGCTTCTGCTAAGAAAAAACGAGGGTGCGGCTCACACTCAGGCTCTTACTTAGCATCAGAAGGTTACAAAAGCATGATGGCTATTCCAAATGTTCCTCCGGACCCTGCTCTTTGGAAATTTGTTTGGGCCTATCCCTCTCTCCCCAAGGTTGACTTCTTCTGCTGGACATTATCTCATAAAAGTATCCTCACTAGAGATAATCTGCGCAACCGTGTAATCGAAGGGCCCTCTAGATGCACACTCTGTTTGTCGGATGAAGAATCGACTGACCACCTATTGTTACTGTGCCCCTTTGCTCAAGAAGTTTGGAGGGGGATCTTGAGGTTAGGTTCTGACAAAATAGAGCTCCCAGGCTCCATATCAAATCTCCTTCGAAATTGGGCCAATTTATCTCCGTTCTGTCTCTAAAAAAAAAACCTTCTCAAAACTGGATGGATGTGGATTCCCAAAATCATTTGCTGGAAGCTGTGGCTGGAGAGAAACAAAAGAATATTCAGGGAGGAGAGCTGCATCCCTGGCCGTGTTATCACTAAAGTCAAGGCTTATTTGGGGGAGGCTCTTGAAGCCAACTCTGCCATAAAGAATGAAATCGATCTAAACAGTGAGGAGGAAATCTGGATTAAAGAGCTGGTTCCAAACTATAAGAACTATCACATACCTACTACAATTGCCCGTTCTATTTGGGACATTCGTCTGGACGAGCAGGAGTTCATTAAGTGGCGATCAACACTGAATGAGCATTGTATTTTCTTCGACGGGGCCTCTAAAGGTAATCCTGGAACTGCAGGTGCAGGTGGGGTTCTCTTGTGTCCTGGAGGTTCTTCAGTTCTGCGTTTTGCCTGGGGTCTGGGCAAGGAAACTAACAACAGAGCGGAGGCTCTAGCTCTGTGGCAAGGTCTTTTACAGGCAATTAAAGGTAACTTCCATACCATCTCTGTCTTCGGGGACTACAGGATTATTATCCAGGCTATGATCTCCCATAAAAATACTTCTCAGATCCACCTAGCCTCCATTCTCAAAAAAATCAGGCTAATTCTGGCCAAATTTCACAAAATCACCTTTTATCACATTCTCAGGAACTTAAATTCTCAGGCGGATATAGAAGCTAATCTCAGCTCCCTCCGGAGTAGAAGTTCCCTTTCAGTGAATAATGTTGACTCAATCTATACTATCCCTTAAATCTTTTGATAATTGGTTTGCATTACCCCGGGAAATCCCCTGCTTCATTGTTCTTTCGGCCTCTAACATTTCAGAATTGTTTCAATCAAGCAGCCAGCTGCTTATGATATCGGTTACAGCTCTAAAGGAAACAACCATCTTGTCCTGTACATATTTTCGACCTCTGCCCTCTTTCAGTTTCCTCAGATATTACAAACTGCAATTTGAAGGGCGCGTTCTGGGCGAATCTTAATCCAAGATCCATGGGTAGAAAAAATCATGTCTCGACAGTTTGTTATAATGGATCTGCAGTCGATAGAAGGGATGGTTCTCCTGTCTTTCTGAGAAACACAACTATGAACCTGCAAGCTCCCACAGAGGGAAAACAATATGCCTCTTTTATTCAAAACTCAGTACTTATCTCTGGCCCTTACGGCACTCCCGGGACTTTATTGTTCGCATATCTATCGAGTGAGAGAGGCTGCCTGCTAGGCGTTTCCAGATCTGGCACCAAGGGAAACAGTCTCAATAGAAGAAAACTGGTTTTCACTCTCAGACAGAGCTGCTCTGTAACAGTCCGCGGCAGCTGTTTTTCCGCCTGATAAATAAAAAGAAAACTCTAACCGTTATCGTCAAAAAAAATAATTAGGGTTTCACTGATACTTAATAACTAATCCTATTAGTTACTCTTAATAATTATCATTATTAATTGATTTTTATTTTTATTAGTAAACTTAAATAATTAAGATTTATTATTAGTATCTATAGGTTTTTTAAAAATAATTAATGTTATAATTAAAAATAATTAAAATGTGAGACTAAGATTAAAATTTAATTATAAAATTAATAATAATTATAAATAATTTAACTTATTTTATTAACATTTATTTACTCCTGGAATAAATATTTGTTAATATTAATTTTATCATTATTATTAAAAAATAAAAAAATAAGAATAAATTATATTATTAAATAAATTAAAATAATTATTCAACTTGTTTAGGAACTTTAGGTTTTATAATTTTAGTAAAACCTAAAAAATTAATTTAAAAAAATTATTATAACTACTTAAAATTAAAAATATTAAAATTAAATTAATTAAATTTATAAAAAAAAAGATAGATTAGTTATACTTTAGTAGAATATATTAGTTAGGTTTTAGAATAGAATTATAAAAAATACTATTAAATTAATTTTATAAAGAAATTATTAATTAAAATTTATTAAATAAAAAATAAATAAATTATTAATTAATTAGTTGGTCTTGTCGACTATTTTTCTCCCCTTATCTATATATTAACCTTGACCTTCTGCCCTTCTTTCATTTTTCATTCAAAATCCTGTCCTGGGGATGGATCCCCGTTGGGATTCAAAACGTCGACCATTGTTTCTTAACAGTGTGGATAATTCGGAAATTTCTGCAATAAGCTTGTATCTTTTTTTTTTTATATCTGCGCTCTTGATTTTCTGCAAGAAAAACACACGCACCCTGAAAAAAAATAAAGAATAAAAAAATAAAACTAAAACCTTCCTCCTTTCCAGCAATTACATAATTCTTTTACTATCTCAGTTGATCTAAAGTTACTTTATAATAATAGAACTCTTGGATTCAAGTCTCTTTCTCAAGCTTTTTTTTTTTTAAATATTTTTGTCGAGTTACTTTTTCTTAAAATTCTTTTTGGCAAGTTACCTTTTGTTTTTAAAAGGGTTTTATTTAAAAAGCACATGTAACTTATGTTTTAAAGTTACTTTATGTAATAGTGTTTCTCACCCATTATAAAAAGTGAGTCACTTACCGTCTAAAGTCACTTTATCTTTTATTTAAATTGCAGTCTACTTGGTCATTAGTTCATAAAGTAACATTGTAAAAGTGACTCTCCCTTATTTATAAAAGTGGGTCACATAAAGTAGTATTTTTGTAGGTGAGATTATTATATTAAGTTTGGAAAAGGGGGGAAATTAATTTTTAAAAAGTACAACTTCATCATGAACTTTCAACTTATCATGTGACTACTTGGCATCTACTGCAACTTTTTTTCAAAAATGCATCACTTCTTCTTCCGAATGTCATTTTTAGAGCCATTTTTTTTAACCGGCCTAGTTTTTTGAGATATTTCCATTGCAGCAGTTAGTTTCAACATTTTTAGCTTCAGTTTTAAGAAATGAAAATTATATGCCCAATTATTCTTAATAACACCAATTATTTTCAATGCCTATCCTACTTGGTAGACTTACTTAGAAGTAAAGAGATTTCTATAATAGCCTCAAGACTCGAATCTAAACCTATCGATGGAGATAAAAGGGATAAACGGGAAAATAAACAAGATCAAGCACGGGGGTTGATAGGAATGTCCATTGCCCAAGATTTTAGATTTCATATCCAAGAAATTGAGTCCCGTAATGAAGCTATGAAAAATATAAATATTGTTTTTGGAATTAAAAATTAAATGAGAGCCCACGAGCTTGAAAATGAGTTTCTTACCTTGGACCCCAATAATTTCTCCTCTATTGAAGGTTTCTTGTCCAAATTCAAGCCCCTTAAGCTTCTCTTAGAATGTTGTAAGATCAAAAAGGAAGATTATAGTCTTATATATTATATTATTTCCAAGTTAGGCCCTGCATACTCTGTATTTGTTTCCACTTTCCATTCCACTAGAGAAGCTCTCATTTCTCAAGGAATGCCCTACAAGTCCCCCTCTTTTTATGCCTTTTGTGATTATTTGATGAAAGAAAAAAGAAAAACTCTTACACCTTGGTCTTATTAATACTAGAAACTCTTCTAAGAAAGCCTTAGCATCCCAACAGAAACCATATCCAAAGTATCCTAAAAAGTAGCATCCTAAAAAGAATGGTCCTAAGCCAAATAAGGCTCTTAAGCAATCCCAACCACAAACTAAAAAAACAACTCAACAAATTGATAAGGAAAATAGAAAAAGGGAAGAAGACAAATATAAATTGAAACTTTTGTAATCATGATGGCCACATAGAGTCAAAATGTTTTAAGAAGATGGAAGTCATCGAATCAACAATGAAGAAGCACAACATCCATTTGGATAACTCTAGAACTTCGTCTTCAGGAATGGCCCTTTCTGCATGTGGTTTTCAAGCATCAAGATCTCATTATGCATTGAATGCATCTTCTTCTTCTTATTCTCATGAGTGGCTCATTGATTCTAGAGCCTCTTTCCACATGGCCAAAAATAAAGCCATGTTTTCTTGGTTAAATGATTGTAACACCAAAAATATTTATGTTGGTAATGATAGATCTCTTAGTGGTGTACGGATTGGAACCATTCATCTAGATAATGGTCAGTTTAATGATGTATTATGTGTGTCGAGCTTGTCCTGCAACCTTCTATATGCTTATCAGATAACTCGTTCAATTGAAGGGAAAAAAATAGAATTCACATCCCATGATGTTGTAATTAAGGACCTAAGATATCTTAGACATATTATAGCTACTAGCATTGTTGATGATTACACAGGGTGGTATACGTTTGACAAATTTTGGGCATCATATCTTCCATCCGTTTTTTTTCTCTCATAATGATGAAGTGAGAAAACTTTGGCATGAGAAATTTGGTCACTTAAACTATCTCTCTTTTCAAACTCTATGTAAAGAAAATATGGTGAAATATCTTCCTATGCTATCTTGCTGTGATTGTGTTTGTTGCGGATTTGTACTTGGAAAACATCATTGGGATAGTTTTGACAAACGTGCCTCTTATCATGCTTCAACCCCTTTGTAGCTTGTGCACGTGATTTATGTGGTCCACTTCCAATTGTTTCTTTATCTGGCTATAAGTACTTCTTAATTTTCATTCATGATTTTTCCAGACGCACTTGCATATACTTCTTAAATTAAAGAGTGAATTTTTTAATATGTTCTCGGCCTTTAAGGATGAAGTGAGAAAACATTTTCATGAGTGATTTATTCACTTGAACTATCTCTCTTTTCAAACTCTATGTAAAGAAAATATGGTGAAATGTCTTCCTATGGTATCTTGCCGAGATGGTGTTTGTTCCAGTTGTGTACTCGGAAAACATGATCGAGATAGCTTTGAAAAACATGTCCCTTCGCACACTTCAGCCCCTTTGCAACTTGTGCACGTGATTTATGTGGTCCACTTCCAGTTGTTTCTTTCTCTGGCTATACGTACTTCTTAACTTTCATTCATGATTTTTCCAGATGTACTAGGGTATACTTCTTAAAACTGACGAGAGAATTTTTTATTATGTTCTTGGCCTTTAAGGCCTTTGCTGAGAAACAATATGGACATCACATCCTTAAGTTAAGATCAGAGAATGGAGGAGAATATGTTAGAAACAAATTTATCAACTTTTGCACTAATCATGGCATTCAATTCGAACATACTGTTCCATTTACTCGATAAGAAATTAGTGTAGCTGAAAGGAAGAATCACACTCTAATAGAAATGGCTAATTGTATGCTTCAATCTAAGGGACTTAGTATTTATTTTTGGGTAGAAGCAATTAACTGTGCAAATTACATAGTAAATTTCACTCCTACTAAGGTTTTAAGGAATATCACTCCAGAAGAAGCCTGGAGCTCAATCAAAAGATATGTAAGTCACTTTCGTGTTTTTGGAAGTAAAGCTTGGGCCCATATTACCGATGAGAAACATAAATCCTTACAGCCTAAGAGTGAAAAATGCACTTTTGTTGGATATTTTAAATATTTCAAAGAATAAAGACTTCTTCAAACGAAATCCAAAAATTTGTTCTTTAGAAAAGATCTAAAATTTGATGAAAATATATCGGCTTGTGAGCCTAGTTCAGTGGGTGTGCCACCTTTGGCCTACGAGTCTGATTTGGTATATGTGCCACCTCTATCTTTCTCTTCTGCTTCTAACAACATTACTTCTACTTTAGATGATGACAATGAGGATGAAAATCCTCCTCCACCTCCTCAAGATCCTCATTCAGCTTCACAACTTCCAAAACGGGTCTGCTCTGCTCGGGATATGGAATTTTATATTGCATAAGGCCTAGCAAATCAACATCGTACATATTCTCAGTTCGATAAAGCCTCTTACTTATTGTCTCAAGTTCCAGAAAATCCTAATCCAGATATCTTTGAAGACGCTTCAGGTCATCCAGATTGGGATGTAGCTATGAATAAAGAATATTGTTCCTTATTGGAAAACGATACTTGGGATCTTGTTCCTCTTCCAAAGGGAAGAAAAATTGTCAAATGAAGATGTGTTTACGAAACAAAGTTTAGACCAGATGGAAAAGTGGATAAACATAAAACTCATCTTGTTGCTAAAGGCTTTTCACAAGTTTAAGGCATTGACTACACTGAAACCCTCTCCCTCATTGCCAAAATGAATTCTATCCACCTTGTTCTTTCCCTTGTTAGCTCCTTTAAATGGGAAGTCCATTAGATGGATGCTAAATCCCCCTTCTTACATGGGAACTTGCATGAAGAAATCTACATGGAACAACCCCCTGGCTTTATCCAAAACTATTCTAGCCTTATTTGTCACCTTAAGAAGTCCCTCTATGGTATCAAACAAGCCCCTCAGGCTTGATATGCCAAAATTGATAGATTTCTCTTAGATAATGGATTTTTTATATTTCATTCTCACAACACTGTCTACACCAAGAAAGTTGGTAAGTCCTTTATCATAATTATTATTTATGTTGATGATCTGATCCTTACTATTACTAATTCCAACCATATAAACCATGTGAAGTCTAGCCCCAGAATCAAGTTTGAAATGATAGGCTTGTTGAAAAGTGTAACTAGGGTGGTCTTCATGTTGACTATGTAACTATGTACTTATGAAAAGAAGAAGTCAAAATGATAAAATGTATTTTTATTGACCAAGATTTATTAAGTAGATAGACTTCTTCTTGATGTCTATTAGGTTTGAGTCTTCTAGGCATAGAATATAATTAAAGTGCCATGTATATAAATGAAGGATCTAGTCATCAATGTATGCTCCAGATCTTGTCATGAGCATTGTCACACATCCAAGAATTTTTGGCTTGTAATAGCCCTAACCAACGCTGAAAAAATAAGCACTTATGATAAGCCACAAGTAAGCCTTTAATATGCTAGCTGATTCGGCCTAAAAACTATAAGTATGGCCGGCTTCAAGATAGAAAATAAGTATCTATATATATGCATATTCCTGAGGCTCATTCACACAAGGTTTAATGGATAATACGAAAACATATAGTGCGGATAACACACAACATATAGTGTGGTCAACACTATACATCATATATAGTGTGGTCATCAAAGTGACATTTTGCAGATAACTAAGGAAGTGCGAACATTCAATGATAACCACTGCGGATTCTTAAAGACATTTTCAATGACAACTTTTGAAGATTCTTAAAGACATTTTCAGTGAAAACCTCTACCGATTCTTAAATATATTTTCAGTGACATCCTTTGTGAATTCTTAAAGACATTTTCTGTGCACATTTCTGGGAAGGTGCTTCAGTGCAAAGGTTGAAGAACTTCCGTGATGATTACATAACATACAACGATCAAGTTGTGCAGATCAATATGAAACAATAAGTTCAGATACTTGAAGTATGATAAGTGCCTATGTAATTTCTCCTTTCAGGAAGGAGTCATAAGGTGGCATTCACGGATGTGTCACAGCCAATGGTTTGGATTCTAGATCAAGAAAAATCTTGACTGAAGGCTACAGTTCAGAAAGAAGAAGAAAGGAAGGTATAAAGAGAAATCATTCTAAAAGAAGAATAAAAGTGAGGAAGGTAAATATATGATTTACCTTCCCAACCACAATACAGTAAGAAAATCTTGGTGACTGAGTTCTATATTGAAGAACAGATTAGATCGTTGAAGAAGAGAAGAATCAAGTTTAAAAGGGTAGTGTCAAGATCTTTTAGACATTCCTAAGGCTAGTATCTGAGTCTGGGTCATGGTACTTGTCATCTGAAGATCCATAAGAAGAATTGTTTGCTGGTTTTCCTCTCCAAGAGGGAGATATTTTTCCCTGGCTATAGGAGCCTAATTCTGTGTCTCATGCATTTTGATAATTGACTTGATGAAAGACTAACTAAGCTAAATAAAGAAAGACATAAGTAACTCAAGAAAGTTCACAAGTAATTATCAAGAAGAGAATTTGTACTAATATCTAGCCCTCCAAATTCTCAACATGGTATCAGAGCTGAGGTGTTGAACTCAAGGGCTGCTTGATAAAGGAGACACTCCAAGAAGAAAAGATCAAAATTTTGGGTTGGAAAATCAAATCAGTTTGAAAAGGGAATATTCTCTAGCTACTTCAAGAAAGATCTCCTATCTCTTTTAAAGGACCGACTCGATCAAGAAAGTAGTCTTTGCCATCAAATAATTGAATTTAAGACTTTGTTAAAGGGAGGACCTCAACTTCTAAAGATACCCTTCATCAAGGAAGCTCCAAACCACTCTAATCAAGTAAGTATCTATGAACCTAATTAAATCTGTCAAAATGACTTATTGTAAAGAGAGAAACAAGCTATATGGGACATCGAAATTTAGTGCATGGAAGAAGAGGACATATTTTAATTTGATTGAAGATGAAGTTATGGAATATATCGAATGTTCTACAATCCAACCTCCAAAAAAATATGCTTCAGCTCATGCCAAGTACATGAAGGGAGAAATTAGAGCCCGTAGGATTCTCATAGAATCTATTAAGGACTCAGTGATTCCCTATGTATCAAAACTAAATTTTTCAAAAGATATATATGAGAAATTGGTGGAGATATTTTCTGTGAGTATTGCAGGAAAAGAAATCTCTCTGAGACAATAGCTATAAAAAATTAAATTATCAAGGGAAGGATGAATCACTACATAATTTATGAGGAATTCTGAAATAAGAGATCAACTGAAGGAACTAGGAGAAGTAATTTATGACACTGAGATGACTACAGTGGTGTTGAATTCTCTACTAGAGGAATGGGGAAACTTCACTTCTAGTTTATACGGAAAGGAAAAAGCCAACGCATTCCATGATTTATGGTATCTATGTAAAATAGAGGAAATAACACTAAAATCCAAAGCTAATACATGACCAAGTGAAGAGAATCATGCCTTTGCAGCCACATAGAGGAAGAAAGGAAAATTCAGAAAATTTGGCCCTCACAATAAAAGAAGGAATATGGACAACGTATGATGCTTTGGATGTATTGAAATTGGACATTATAAAATATATTTTTCTAAATTTGACAAGGACAAGAGGAAAAGGGAATAAGCCCATATCTCAGATGTGAAGGACGGACCTGATGCAAAGAAATCCAAGAAAGAAGAAGAAATGGATCTCTACTTGATTAAGATCATCTTCTCCTTTAAGTAATTTATGTTGCTTATAAAATAGTATGACAGGAAGTAATTTATATTATAGCATCATGATAAAAGTCATGTTAGGAGACCTTGGTGAATCAACTCCGGGAAAATTTCCCTGATAAAATTACTAATGTAAAGAAGTCATCAAGATCAAGGGTCATCATGGAAACATAATTCTTGGATGTGATGACATATTGACGAAGTAGGCCAAAGGAATGGATCTCTTCATTCTAGAGAAATTGATACAGGATGACTCAAGGGAAAAAGGTATGAGGTATATATATATATGTTAACACTGGATGTTGTAAAGTCATGTCATATGGTTGTAGGTAATAGAATTCCATATTTAGAAGTATGATCTATGACGAAGTATCTCTCGGTGCACTAGTAGATGAAATCAACATAATATGTCCTCATGAAATATGAGGTGGTTGTGTACGAACGGGAAACTGGAAAATTTGTAAGTTCCTAGGAATGGATAATGTGCAGAAAGAAAGAAATCATGAAGTTAAACCACGTCAAGAGGAAATTATCACCTGGAAGCCAAGAATATGTGACTGAGAGATCTCCTAGGAAGGTATGTAGACTATGACGGAAGTCTGGTAAAGAAGAAGACCCTTGGAAAAACATATCATTACGAGATGTGTCAATCTAAATAAAGGATGTCGAACAGGAAGATGTCATGGTGAAATATTATCACCGAGGTAAATTTTGTTTTAAAGGTTCATATGTATATGTTTATCTCGATGAATTTATGCAAGGCTTCTAATCAAGAGAAAGGATGTATGATCCTTGGAGATGATTTGAAGGAAAGAAAAATAGCATAACGATGAACCAGATGAGGAAGACAGATGAATCACATTTTGGTAGATGACATGAATCATCAATGAAATTGATGTATGATCCATTCCTTATGGAGTTAAAAGTTGAAGATTCCTCAATATATAAATCCATGACATCGACGGGAGGAACTCTTCATGAGCATCTGGGTGTTTCACCATTGCTGCTATAGGTCCCTAATTGAGAGGGAGCCTAGTGATCATTTTCTTACTTTGAAGAAACTTGGTAGTCCCTAAGAATAAGGTTAGCTACATTCCTTATACTAGAATGAGTACATTCCATTGTGGAATAGGTCCTCCCTAGCTGAGATGGAGAGATATACACATCATTCTGGTATTCACTTGGGAATACCAAATGGAGTATTGGGTAATCATTGAGCATTTTATACTCTTTGAGAATTTGTTGGGGAATTCAATATAAGAGTAGTTAGGGACCGATATTATTTAAGGGCAAGCTACCCAAGAGAATAATAGTCCAAGAAGGTCATACTTTGGGAACACCTGGGCGGAGTATGTACCTTGGAGAGACAATTACTATCTTTTCTTTAATTCATGTGTCTTGCTATCATTGTAGCCCATTATCTCGTTAAGAGATGGGGTTGTTAGTCAAGACCTTGTACTAGGATAACGCTGGTTGATATGATGGTATACAGATGCGATTAGAAGTCCAATTCTTCTTATGAGATTCTTCAGTTTCAAAGTAACCATGTACCTATATGAATGCCTCCTTAGTTAAGAGGGAGCATTGACAACTGTAACTAAGTCAGTATTCATGTTCACTATGTAATTATGTACTTAAGAAAAGAAGAAGTCAAAATACTAAAATGTATTTTTATTGAGCAAGATTTATTAAGTAGATAGACTTCTTCTTGATCTCTATTAGGTTTGAGTCTTCTAGGCGTAGAATATAATTAAAGTGTCATGTATATATATGAAGGATCTAGTCATCACTGTATGCTCTGGATATTTTCATTAGCCTTGTCACACGTCCAAGAATTTGTGGCTTGTAATAGCCCTCACCAACGTTGGAAGAATAAGCACTTATGATATGCCACAACTCGGCCTTTAATCTGCTAGATGAGTGGACCTAAAAGCTATAAATATGGTCAGCTTCAAGTTAAAAAAATATGTATCTATATATACACATATGACTGCGACTCATTCACAAAAGGTTTAATGGATAATACAAAAACATATAGTGCGGATAACAGGCAACATAAAGTGTAGTCAACATAGTGCGGTCAAATACATCATATATAGTGTGGTCATCAAGGTGACAATTTGCGGATATCTAAGGAAGTGCAAGCATTCAGTGAAATCCTCTATGGATTATTAAAGACGTTTTCAGTGACAACCATTATGGATTCTTAAAGACATTTTCAGTGACAGCCTTTGTGAATTCTTAAAGACATTTTCAGTGCGGATTTCTAGGAAGGTGTTTCAGTGCAAAGGTTGAAGAAATTCTACGATGATTACATAACATACAATGTTGAAGATATGTGGATCAATCTGAAACAATAAGTGAGGATACCTGAAGTATGATAAGTGTTGGTGTAATTTCTCATTTCAGGAAGGATTCATAAGGTGGCATTCGCGGATGTGTCACAGCCAATAGTTTGGATTCTAGAACAAGAAAATGTTTGAATGGAGGCTATGGTTTAGAAAGACATAGAAAGGAAGGTATAAAGATAAAGCATTCTAAAAGAAGAATAAAATTGAGGAAGTTAAATCTATGATTTACCTTCCCAACCACAATATATCAAGAAAATCTTGATGACTGAGTTCTCTAGTGCACAATAGAGAAGATCGTTGAAAAAGAGAAGAATATAGTTTAAAAGGGAAACAACAAGATCTTGGTGACATTCCTAAGTCTAGGATCTGAGTCTGGGTCATCATACTTGTCATATGAGGATCCATAAGAAGAATTCTTTGTGAGTTTTCCTCTCAAAGAGGGAGAGGTTTTTTCCTGGCTCTAGGAGCCTAGTTTTGTGTCTCATACATTTTGATAACTGAATTAATGAAAAAATAACTAAGCTAAAGAAAGAAATACATAAGTAACTCAAGAAAGTTCACTAGTAATTATCAATAATAGAACATGTAATAATCTCCAACCCTCCAAATTCTCAACAAGGCTTAGGACACTTTCATTATTTACCTATTCTTCAAGTCTTGGAATCCAAAGAATCTATTAACCTTTCTCATTCCAAGTATATTTGTGATCTTCCACGCCACTTTCACATGGAATAATGTAAGCCAGCCCCTTCTCCATTTCAGTCTAGAGTAAAGCTTTCATTCATTCATATTTCCCCTAATGTTGATACCACCTTATACCACCAACTTGTTGGAAAACTTATGTATCTAACCCATACCCATCCTTTTTCATTGGTATTATTGCACGTTTTATGCACAAACCTCATGAAAGTCACTAGAAATCGGCTAAAAGAATACTTAAATATATTCGAGGTACAATTCAGTTCGGGGTTCATTATAGTGCATGAGCATCTCCATTGTTGATTGGTTACACTCATTTTGATTGGGTTTCTAACCCTGATGGTTGAAATTCTAATTCAGGCTATGTATTTACTCTTGGTTCAAGACTTATCACATGGTCTTATAAGAAAAATGTTCCATTTCTCTTTCTTCATCAAAGGAAGAGTATCGTGGTGTTGTTGAGACCAAGAGAGAAACCCTGTGGCTTCATCATATCTTGTTCGAACTTGGTCTTCATCAACATCATCGAACTACAATTTCGTGTGATAATCAGAGTGCCATTCAACTATGCAAAGATCCAATTGAACATTAGTGCATGAAACACATTGAGATACACATACACCTCATCAGAAAACTCATTCATGATCATGTCTTGAAGCACACCATTATTCAACCAATGATCAATTTGTTGATATCTTTACAAAGGCTATCATAGAAGCGAAGTTTACCAAACATCGATCTATGCTTTTAGTTATGGAGGGGAATTTACAATAATATAACAACCATGAAGATGTAAAAGTTATTAAGTTATTCTACATGATTGACCTTCCCATAAAGTCTCCTAAAAATCCCTAGGAGAAAATAAGTGTAATGAAATTAAATTAACATAATGAGAGAGAAATTTTGTGTTAATTACTTAGTTGGAGATGAATACTAAGTGGGGTGGAATACAACATTGTGAGCGAGAAAAACATGCCTTAAATAAAAATGAAATAATTATTTAAAAAAAATAAATAAAAAAGGCATACGCAAATGGCAAGAACACCTTTAAAGTAGGATGTTCCTAAAAATCTGTTGGGAATAAATCTATATAACAAACCACCTAGGAATAAAAAGGGTTGTTGATTTCTAAAGGAAAAAATTTCTTAGCTCGAGGGGAACTATGGGACATAGTTTTTGGTTGGGTGAAACATGTTATGCTCCTGAGTATTCCATAAGCATTATTAACGGTTAGATAAAATTATGTTCCCATCTTATTATTAATTTTTAATTATTTATTTTTATGGATTTCTCAAACAAAGAGATTTCATCTTGCATGCATAGCCTACTATTCTTATCTATGTCATTGTCTTATATTATTGAATTCATGTTTTCATCCATAAAATGGTTCTTTTTTATCGTAAGTGATGAGAAATATTGTTGAAAAATTATATTTGTAAGATGTGAGTTCATAAGATGCCTATAGGATGCATCATAGTTTAATATAATTTTTCTATAAGTGTGAGATGTAATTTTTGCATTATCCAAATGTAAATTAGGAGCATGATCTAAAGGTCGATAGTTGAAGGAATAAAGGTTTGGCTATATTGAAAAAATAATATAAATTCATTTGAAATGAAACTGGAAACCTCTATATATGATCTACATCTAATATTTTTCTAAATTATCCATGGAGAATCTACAAAAATAAGATTTAAACTTGTTACTTCGGGTGATGCTACTAGAATATTAGTTAATATTGAAACATGATACATATCAAAGAACTATAAACTATATTACCACTACAGGGAAAGGACTCTCTAGTGGAGGTTATAAAGGAGCTTTTTAGTGTTATAAGATTGGCCAAAATTGTCAAAAAAACATTTGCTACAACATCTGTTTTTGGTAACGGAGGTTTTGGTGGAGGTTTTAAAGTAATTTTAGCACAACTAAAAAACCTGGGTGGTCGAAGGTTATTATGGATGTTTTTTCATCGGTGCACTACTAAGGTGTTAACGTACTGGTACGTGTCATATAGACGGTCGATCTGGGGTGGTGGAAGGTGCATGCACCAGGCCATAAAGGTATACTACCGCACTAGTCGCACTGTAGGTGATACAATGCACGAGGCCATTCTCATTGGTATTGGGATTTGTGCGGTGCCCATATGTCATATCAACACACTAGTACGTAGTCTTATAGAAGTGCATCGGTGCATAGCATCATAAAAACACACTGATTGTTTTAATTCAGATTGGGATTTGTGCGGT
Organism: Pinus albicaulis; assembly: GCA_034641835.2. Taxonomy (NCBI): domain Eukaryota; kingdom Viridiplantae; phylum Streptophyta; class Pinopsida; order Pinales; family Pinaceae; genus Pinus; species Pinus albicaulis. The sequence goes on from CM076572.1 coordinate 864,330,704, forward strand.
GCCCATATGTTATACCAATGCACTGATACATAGTCTTATTGAAGCGCACTGGTTCATAGTATCAGACAAACACACTAATTTTTCTAATTCGTATTGGTATTTTTGCGGTGCCCATAGGTCGTACAAATGCACCGGTGCATAGTTTCACATAAACGCAATAGTATGAAGTATCACACAAACGCATCTAGATTTATAATTGGTATTGGTATTTGTATGGTGCCCATAGGTCGTAGAAACACTCTAGTGCATTGTATCATACGAAGACACTGGTGTTCATTATGTATTTTTTAGAAGCATCAACTGTGAAAGTGGACTTATTATGATTTTTTAAAATTCATTATTAATTAAAAATCGACAAATCTTATAACAATATTCATATTAATTAAATTTTTATTAATGAATTTCAATGTGATGTTTGGATTAATTTGTTATATCATATTATAATTATTGTGTTTTTTTTAAACTAATTATTCATCAAAATACGACACATATCTTATAACAAAACTGATATCAATTAAATTTTTATTAGTGCATTTGAATGTGATGTTTCAATTATTTTTTTATATCATATCATAATATTTCACATCTCTTCATTATAATATTTAATCATCCATAAATTTAATCAATGGTGTTACATTTCATAGCGACAATGGAGAACGTAATAGAATAAATTAAAACATATATATATATATATATATATATATATATATATATATATATATATATATATATATAAGACAGTCTTTATCATACAAAAAGGGATAGTTATTGGTTTCCCTTTGTCGTTAAATTGGGACACTATGTCCATCACATTAAACAAAATGTCTGGTTTCACAAACAAATATTTCAAAAAATACAACGCCTTGCTTTGATATCCAAACATAATGATCATCATTCTTTTCTTTAACTAGTGTCACTGCTCAAGCTACTTCCATGGCTTGGGTTATTTTCAGGAATGTTTTGTTCATGGTGTTGATTGTTTTCTTTTTATTCACCTTCCATCTCCAAACATAAAAATAAATTGTAGTAAGTGTATATACATTGGAAACAATAATGAAAATTTCAATATTAAATAATATACATCAATGTAAATCGAAAACAAAGGACGTACCATAGCAACAATTGACTCGTGAACTACACACATTCTTTCAAAACCATGTAGTATGCTATCTTTAAAGATTTCATCTGTTGGCACAGTTCCATACTTTGTTTCCTGCAATTTTTATACGCCATAAAAAATCATATATTTAAGATAAAAGAATTTTTTGTTCTATTAATTATAGACGGAGCTATGTATAACAAGATTGATTTATGCTTACAAATTCCAGAATTAATTTCTTATATGCCAAAATATACTCACAACCCATATTTAACCCAATGTCAATCAATTCATCTGATGGTTCTTCTTTGTAGGTTAGCACCTATTTGAATGCATTCAATGAAAATTTTTGTAAAACAACTTAAAATATACAAAAATGAAATCTAGTTAAGTTTTTATAAGGAAGTAACAATTACTCACAAACTTAGATATCAACCCTTTTCTTCCTTGTCCTCCTGTTTTATGTGCTGAATGAGTTCCATTTTATTTTCTTTTCTGCAAGAAAATACTTGAAAATTAATATTTAATGCTAAATTGTTTATTTATTGTACCTAATGATCGAAAAATTCAGTGATTACATATTACATTTTAAGCTCGTTGTTATTGAGATGGCTCCTCCTACGATGCAATTTTGTCCATTTACTTGACCATCTCCTTGTACACATTTTTGGACATTCGTACTGGCATATTTATGATATCATCTCATTCATCCTTTGAGATTTTCATAATCTTCCTAAAAAATGTAACATGAAAATAAACTATTTAATTTTTATATTGATATATGAAAAGTAAATATAACAAAAGTGATATTTATAAATAATTCTAGAAAAAAAATTAGAGGAGTATTATTTTTTCATTCCTTCTTTTTATTCTTTTTTTATTGTTGTTGTATTGTCTCATTTACCAATTATATGGAAACTCTTCATGTAGTTTAGATAAAATTTTGTTCTTGAAATCATTGGATTGATTTTTGTATTGAAAGTGGAAATAATTTCTATACATTCGTTCCACTAGATCCCTCAAACTTTTGTAAAACTTTTCCCCACTTTCGTTAACCTCCAGCACCATTCCAGATGAGCTAAGGAGCAATTCATTTTCATTTGCATGTTCTATTTTTTTTATTTTCTTAGAACAACATTCCTTTTCTTAGTTGTTGGTCCCTATAGAGCATTAAATAGACGTGAATTAATAGATTGTTTGAAACACGTTATCTAATAATTTTAAGTATATTATTAGCAAAAATTAAAAAAAGAAACTCAGATTGGATTGATAATATTTCATTTGATTCATCCTTTTGTAATTTTTCCATCAAGATTTTACACTCCTCTAGTCCTAGATCAGAAATAATCTTATCAAGCTTCGTCATTTTGTGGCTCTGCATGATACAAAGTAAACAATACATATTACTTAAACTTACATATAGTTCAAAAATAATATATTTTGTAAAGAATTGACAAATAAATTCCTTTTTTTTCTTTTATTGATGTGTTATTAGTATTTTTGTTGCTTGATCTCTTGTCATCCATTTATTTATCAATATGAAACCCATACCATATCATTCATTAATATATTTTATAAATAAATTGTTTCAGGTAAAAAAAATATAAAAAACTAGTGCGCTTTTCATGGTATATGCATCGACGTAGGTAAAAAATTATATCAAGAAACCGGTGAACTTTTCATGGTGTACACACTGATGTCAGTGCATGGTGGTCTTATAAATGCACTGCCCAAAAAAGACACTAAATAATGCTTCATGTCAAAAAGGAGCACTGATGTGTTACATGTTAACCACCACACTGATTAAAATAGATAAAATAATAAAAATCATCTTGTGTTAGCTTTTTTAGCATATGGTGTCATGGAGGGGGCAATGCAGCCTATTTTTATAAACTCCCCGCACAAAAAACAGACCACCGTATGATGCTCTCTATCAAATAGGAGACCCGGTGCGTTATATGTTACATGGTGCACCGATTAACACAAAATAAGAAATTGTTTTTTCCAAACAATATGTGAGCGGTACACTATAATGAAATAGCACATCAGTGCCCTATTTTTGAAATGGCGCACGGATTAAAAAAAAAAAATTATTAAATTTTTTATCAAATTGTACATGCACGGTGCGCTGGGATAATCCAGTGCACCGGTGCGCTAGGTTATGCAGGGCGCACCGATTAAAAAAAATATGTTTTTGAAAAATTCACGCAAGAGCCGAACAAACCCTATAAATATAAAATGAAAATCCCTAATTTTGAAATCACAGAAACAGGAAGAAGCAAGCGCAAAAACAAAAATAATGAAGGGTTTAGGGCGAAAATGGATTTTATTTTTCCTGAAAATGAAAAACAAATTATTTTTTACTTACTGCGTAGAAAATACAACAGAAAATGTAAAAAAAAAAAGAATAAAATTTAATCATGATATTGTTTGAAATTATATGGTACATGTTTTGAATTGCCAGAGGTTTGGAATTTTGATTGTCTGAATACTTTTGTTTGAAATTATTTGGCTACTCCACAGTGCTCTCGTGCTCCCTTGCTCCACATATGTCTCCTCCAAATCTCTGGCCAAATTTTTTTTCAAAAATATTGAAATAATGAAAAGTGTTTAGTATTTAAAGAATTGGTTTATGAAGTTAGATTTTTGAAATTATTTTGCCGCCCATTTTTCAATTTACAGCCATTTTTTCACTTTAAAAAAATAAAGTTGTGTTTTTTTTATTTGCGACTTTTTGTCACTAGTGCATCAATTAATAACATAGCACCAGTGCGTCAGTTAATAACATGGCACTGGTGTGGTGTAACTCAAACCGTACAAGTACAGTTATCTATACATAAGCATCAATAACAATAAGTCCATTTTTAAGGCACCAAAATTACTTTTAAGTGTGTGCACTAAAATTTATTTTTGATTTTGTTCAAATGCAGGGATAAAATAACATAATTATATCGAATGGATAATTCTTCAAAATCCAGCTTATTCCATAATATTTCTCAAAGTCCATCACGGAGTTCTCCCTTTCCATCTCAAGATGTAATACTTACTTCATATTTTATTTATATTTTCATTATCTAATTGAATTTATGTTTTTTATCCATATCAATCAGATTAATAAGATTTATAATGTATACAAATTTGCAGTTTCATGCAGATTCAAAATCGAGTTCAGATGCATAAAATAATCAAATAGCTCCAAAACGTTGGAAGCTCTTATCAGGAGCAGCATACCGCAAGGTGCATTTTGTACATGAAAATGGACAATCGCTTCATCCTGCCAATTGTAACAATATTGCATATTCTAGCCACAATCTTGGGACAATCATGGTAATAATAATTGGTTGGTATATTAATGTAATTATTAATTTCAACTTCAAACAAATTAATCATGCATTGTCAACACTCTTACTAATTGATATCATAGATTTTGTACTAATCATGTTCAAATATATTTTTTGAAATTATTAGGATTCTAGTGATGATTAGTGACCTACCTACCATCTTTTGTTGCATCCTAGGAAAATATAAAATCGAGAGAAGGATAAATTAAGAGAAAAAATTGGAGAGGAACGATACCAAGAATCGTTGAATCAACCACCGATTCAATTCCCACTACGTCCAGATTCACCAATTAGGAATGACTACAACAATAGTTTTTCTTCACAAGCTGATAATGGAGGCAATCAAATATAGGTTGGTATGGATGATTACTTAAGGGATATGACTTCCATGGAGACAATGTTTTTAGATGCATTCCAAAATTATGATCATCTAGGGGATGATGCTCATATCGCTGACACCTTTTTCGAAAGCCTTAAATTTCCTTCCACCACCCCTCTCTTTGGACATGGAAATCAATCAAAGTCTACCCATTTGGGGACAACGATGTTACTGTACAACTTGAAAGAAAATATTCGCTTTTAAAAGGTATGTTTCTTAGAAATTTTGAGGTAGGTTACCATAAAGTCCTCCCTTATATAAATTTGAGAAATATAATCACACAATGGACATTAAAAATGGTCAATTTTATGAACGTTAATAATTATATTGGAATTAATGTACATTTAATATTTTCCACGATGATCACCACCTACAGGTTATTTAAAGATAAGGTTCTTTCAAGCGATGATGTCTTTCCGAGTAGCTACGAAGAGGCAAAGAAATTGTTGAAAATGTTGGGTGTTGAGTACATATCATATCATGCATGTCCAAATGATTGTATTCTATATAGAGAATAATATGAAAAAAAAGAGATATGTATGAAATGTGGTCATGACAGGTATGCTAAATAAAAAAATAAGGGTAAATCACGTGGTCCTCCTTTTAAGATATTGAGGCACATGACTATAATCAGAAGGATTCATAGGCTCCTTCATTGCAAATAATTAGCTATGTTGCAGGGTTGGAATGCCTCACACAGAAGTGAGTTGGGAGTTATGTGAATCCCAACTGATTTAATAGCCATGAAGCATATATAGGATAGATGGCTGGAAAAATTCAAGTATTAAGTACAAAGTATATGACTTAGCATAGCCATGGATGGCGTAAACCCATATTCCCTCTAGAACACCAACTATTTTGTTTCATCTATAGTAGTGATCAATAACACTATCCCCCCATGGTTTTCAGTAAAGAATGAACATCTTATGTTGGCTCTCATAGTCCCTGGTATAAGACAAGTGAAAAATATGGATGTCTACTTATAACCACTGGTAGATGAATTGAAGGAATTATGGGATGGGATAAATGTATACGATGTGTCACGACCCATCGCAGCAGAGATGGTTTTACGTTATATGGAATATGTGCTTACATGACACGTGATTAACCATACTTAGGAGTTTTCTCTTGTAAATTACATGTTTATTGATTTTTTTATATATGTAAAAATATTATTTCGTAGATTAGTTATTTAATTCATTGTAATTGTTTTGATCTTCATGATATTATTTAACATGCCATGCATATAAATTGTATAAAATAATCTCGCAAGTCTTGTAAAAAAAGTGTATTTTGGATGTAAATGTTTTGGACCTTCTGTGAAAGCTAGATGGTGCAAGGACCTACGAAATCCTGTGTATGATTGCTCTAGGTTATTCCTCCCAGAAGAACACCGTAACAGAAGAGCAGTATCTGCTTTCAATGGTAAACGAGAGATAACCCAAAGGCCTCCAATAACAATATGAGTTGAATGTATTAGAGCTTATGAGAGAGAGAAGGAGAAGGATTTCATAGAAATGTTCGATTCAAATGGGGAGGCTATGCTCGATGATCTAGAATTCTTCGACACCTATGTTGAGAAAATGCCCATTGGGATGAAAAGGAAATCTAACTTTTATAACCTCCCATATTGGGAGCATATTAAGATTACCCACTTATTAGATCCCATTCATATATTTAAAAAAAAATTCTCTCCTATTTGGAGGCACATATCATCGAAACAAAGTGACACATTAGCTACTAGGAAAAATCTTATTACTTCAAAAACTAAAAAGAAAAATTACCCAAGACGATTAGAAAATATATGATCAGAGGCATGCGCTGCTACCTTTAATTCATGGTATTTCAAAGAAGGTGATGTCCCATGGATTTTTAAAAAATATGATCTTTCTTTGGCAAAGGAAGTTATAATCGGTGTGAGGGTGCCATCTTCATACGAGTCTTCACTACTTTGCTACTTCACCGTGGATGACCATTAGTCGGGGTTGAAATCGCATGACCATTTGAATCTTCTAAGAGTACGTATATTTTCAAAAGCATGATTTTATTATTTGTTATATTAATAAATTTTATCCCATGTAGGGATCATAAAACATAACGAATCTTTATATATTATTGCACATGTTTTTAACTTTGCAGTGTCATTATCCTTTGTTTGTGAGTGGGTGTGTGAAACATGAATTCCCTCAAGACCTAGGATGTTCCATATCTCAATTATCTGCATTTTTACATTGGATCAAGTCAAATTATATTCATGTGGCTATCATTCCACAGTGGCGTCAAGAGATAGTTGAGATTGTTTGTATGTTTAAGAAGGAACTGCCAACAAGTTTCATGGACTTGCAGGTTCATCTTCTAATCCACCTAGTAGATGAGGTTGAATTAGCTGGGGTGGTTTCTTGTCGTTGGATGTTCTTCTTAGAGAGGTACATGAATAAATTGAAAGGTTTTTTTCGACAAAGGGAAAAACCCGAGGGGTCTATGGTAGAGGGGTACATATCGTATGAGTCTTTCTATTATGTCAGCGAGTAAATCATGTAGATCGACAACAAACCAGGTGCGTTGATTTGGGATGATGAAAGGGATGAATACAAAAGAGAAGGGGAGTTGCTCCAAACGAATGGAAAAAAGCGTTTGATAAAGAGTAAAAAACTTATAATTTTTCAAATTTACACAAAGTAAATATTCATTTTAACTTTGATATAATATATATTTTTATCTTTATGTACTATACAATGTCAGTTTTATTTCATTAGTGAAGGCAGAAATTGAAGCAATCAATAAATTCGTTCTTTACAATTCTGAAGCAACAAAACTCTGGGTCGCATTGTACGAACAAAAGAGGATGAAATGGAATAGTGACAGGAAATAATTCAGGTTGTTGAATGGTAGAAGTGTGCATTATTTCGATCATTTAAAATAAAATATGCCAAAAATATGCCCGAACAGTTGGGCTCTTGACCAAGTTAGAGAGAAATACGGTGCAGCTGGTCGTTACCCTCGTGCTGAAGAGGATGCACTAAATGTATGGATTAGGTGCAACAACTTGATAATAATCTATTTAATTTATATGTACATTTGAAACTTAATAATGCACCTTTCAAATGTAATTACATCTATATTTCATATTTTAACTGTTGGGTTATTATAAGGCACATGACACTATGATTTTTTAACTTTTTAATAGGTGGATTTGTTCCTATATATGTGGGCATATGGACACCATTTTCACATAGGAAATTACAATGATGGACACATCACGCAAGATTGTGGAGTGGAAGTCGAGTTCAATCAATCTAGTCGATCTAGCCACTGTGATCAAAACCTAGTACAAGGGACGTTAGGTTATGTCGAAAATATACAAGATATTATTGAAGTGGATTTATCTTCTTTCCAATGTGTTATTTTTAAGTGCAAGTGGTGGGACACCTTTGATCGGAATAATGCATAGGAAGATCGCGATAGTAGGTTGATATGTATCAACTCTAGAAAGATGTGGGATGAAGCTAAGGAGCCCTATGTTTTCCACAAACACTGCAACAAGGTCTTTTTTTACCCAGATGTGTTGGATAGGGATTTGTGGTTCGTATTGCAACTTGAACCTAGATCAAAACATATTTTTGAGAACAATAGTGTTATCATTACATGCGAGCTGGAAGATAATGAGGGTGATCATGAGAATCGAGAGTGATATGGTACATGTGTTATTTCATCAATATTTATACTTTTTAAGATGGGTTTTTATAAAGAAGAGGACTTAACTACCTTATAACTTATAAGCTGACTCTTTTTTTTGAAACATTATAATATGTATTTTGAAATAATTGGTAATTTGCATTGTGTTAATGTTAAAATCAATATTTCACATGAAAATTTGCAATTATTTTGATCTCAAAAACAATGGTGTACTATATAAAGTTTTTTTTTGTATGTAAGATCATAATAAAATAATGATAATTCTAAAGTACATGAATTTATTTGCATTATTTTCTAAACTTTATTATGTTATAAAAAACATATTATTCTAGATTTTTATTTTACAATTATTTAAAATTTTGCAAATTTACAAATTTAAAATTTTTAATAAAATCATTTATTATTAATACAATTACAATTTTCACATTAATACAATTAAAATTTTACAAATATTTTACATACAATTACAATTACAATTACAATTTTACAATTTCACATACAATTACAATTTTAGAATTTTACATACAATTACAATTACAATTACAATTTTACAATTACAATCATTTCATAGTAATACAATTAAAATTTTACAAATAGTTTACATACAATTAGAATTAGAATTACAATTAAAATTTTACATTTTCACGTACAATTATAGTTACAATTTTAGAATTTTACATACAATTACCAATACAATTTTAGAATTTTACATACAATCACAATTACAATTTTAGAATTTTACATAATATTTACAATTACAATTACAATTTACAGATTTACATATATCCCATTACAATTACAATTTTATAATTTTACATATAATTACAATTTTACAATTTTACATAAAATTAGAATTAGAATTACAATTTCACAATTTTACATATATACAATTACAATTAAAATGACATTTACAATCATTTCACAATAAATTAAATCTTACAATTACAATTACAATCATTTCACAATAAATTAAATATTACAATTACAATTAAAATTTTACAAATATTTTAAATACAATTACAATTAAAATTACAATTACAGCTACAAATACGATTTTACGGTTTTACATACAATTAAAATTAAAATTTCAGTTACAATCATGACATAATATTTAATAAATATCATTATCATTTAGTATTAAATTAATTAATAAACATCATGACCATGATAACCATCGTACAAACATCATATTCGACTAAAAAACACATTCAAATTTTCTAACATCATCATGATCATGATCATCTAACAAAACACAATTAGCATTGTATAACATCATCACAACACAAACATGAAATATACATCTCATGTCAAATAACTGCTATCACATACACATCTATCTGTAAGTTGCACATTAAACGAACATATCTAACATGACCTAACAATATACACATTATGATGATCACCAACATGTAAATTAAGTATAACTGTAGCATGAAAATAAAATACATGGACCATATATATATATATATATATAATGTCAAAATTATACAACTGTAATATAAATTTCAAATATCAGCTAGTGGTACATCATCAATAGCAGTACTAGTTGAGGATTGCTCAGTCAATGGTGCAGCCTTGACGAGCTGAGATACATGTTGATCATCACGTGATTGTTGATCTGGTACTTGTGCCTCGTGTTGATTAGGATAAATTGTTGGTTTCTCATCGTGATGACTCGACATGCTCGATGGTCCAGCGTCCTCATGATCATGAGTACTTCTGGATGTTGCAAGCTGTTGAATCGACGTGGCCAGTGGTCCAGCCTGCTCTCCATCATGACTCCTGGTTAATGTTGCGGGCTGATCATCTAGCATGGCATGAGATGAACGATGATCACTCCCCTGATTTTCATCATTATATGATGTGTCGCTACTTGCAGACTATCGATGTGTTGCATCTGGACCATGCCTATAATGTCGAAGGGCCCTCCTCATCAATGTAACTAAGCTCATAGCTCCTACAACATGCCACATTAGGCTGAACATGTCACGCGACTTGCCTCTCCACATATTTACCAACGTAGCATCGGCCTATATATCTCTCATAGTGGCAGGCCTAACTCTTTCCTCAACAAACAATGCTCAAATTTGGTTGCCCAACTCCATCCTCAATCTACTGTCAAGCCTATGCCAAGCAAAAGGCGGTACGAGCGCACCATCAGGAGTAGGTCTGTTTGTACTGGCCTCATGATCCTCGACATCTGCCATATCCTATTCATCATCAAGATCCACACCTGGATAATTTTGTGGCGCTTTCATCTCATCGCCATCAAAATATCCAAAGTCTACAAAATATATATATGCACACAACAATAGTTAGACAATTTCATTAAATAATTTAATAAAAAGAAGTTAAAGAACATGTTAGAATGAATTTAAATAAAACAATAATATTACCTCTATCATGTGGCGACTCATCATCTGTGAAGAGGATGCTGTCACACCCTCGCCAATCCAAACCAACATAAGGACATGGGACCATAACGAAGGGATTCTCATCAACACTAGCTAGAAAATCCACAACATCATCTGATGTCCTCACAGAAAACTCAGTTTCGCCCCTCTTGGGCATCATCTATCCCCACATGTGCATCCGTACATGAAGCATTGGCCTACAAGGCTGCCGAACAAAAGTAGGCCTCGTCTCTGGAAACCTATCAAAAAATAAAAAAATTAGCTGTGAAGAAAAAGGGAAGTTGACCCTCCCATGTGCATGAGCACGAAATCGATCTAAGACTGTATAGAACTATTGCAAAAAAATGGCATACCACTTGACAAGTCATGGCCCCTCTACTAAAGAATCAACATAATATAGAAGCAGGAAACTAATGTGTTTCCCGTCATTGGTGTTGTGTGAAATGGTTGAAATTAGAAGTGAGAGGCACCTCACATCCTCACTACCAAATGCAGCAATACGTAACTGACCTCCAGAGACTTGAAAATCTAAAGGAGATAGTATATCTGTGCTAATGTATCTCTAGGAGTAAGCCAATTGACTCCCTGCTGCATAGCCAACTGGAACCTCTGGGAACAAGGGAAAATCCACCTCTCTCCTTGATAGGCCAGTAATGAAATATATTTCCTCCTCAATGGGCGAGTACCGCTGGTTAGGACCAACCTAGAAAGCCTATACGTGGGCATTCCACCTATAGATAAGATGTCGTAAAAATACACCATGGCCCTTTAGGGATGTAGCCTCCTCATAGAAGTTCAGGAGGTGTACCTGCCTTACGAGCCCCAGGGTAACTGCTGTGATAGGGCAAGGGTATGCATCTCTCTCCCTCTTCGTGCTTCCCAAAGGTGAACCATGTTATACTGGGTCGCCTATTGTTGCTGCTATTCCCTCTCTTCTCTCCTTTCACGTCGCTAAATGATTGACATATTAAATACAATTTTTTTTATTAAATGACACATGTATTTATGAATATATATATATATATATATATATATATATAAGTGTTTTTGAAAAAAAAAATTGTCAGTGCACCACAAAAAACAGGCATGCACTGGTAACAGTGCATATTTTTATTGTCGCGCACCGGAGGTGGTGCACTAGAAAATTTCTAGCACACCAGAGGCAATGCACCTCCAAATTTTCACCAGACCACCCTCTTGGCATTGTTCCAAAGTCAACGGTGCGGTGGTATAACATAACGCATCATTGACTATGGACCAGTCAACGGTGCAGTCTTTTACCAAGCCGCACCATTGACCATGTGGAATTACCAGAATGTGGTGTGCTGACAAAATTACCTGCCCCGGGGTGGATATTTCCATCAATGCCCTACATTCCTGCTATTCGACAGGGTCAACGGTACGGCCAGGTAACTGATCGCACCGCACTTTTTTAAAATTTTAAAAATTCATTGTGCGCCTTTTGGTACCACCCCAGAACCGATGCAGATACCACTAGCACCGGTTGTTGTGCGACCTGTAAATTTACATGCAGCACCGTGAACCGGTGCGAGACAAACGGTTCGAGCGCACCGCGTGGGAATTTTTTTTTTTTTTTAAGAAGGTAAATTTTAATCTAGTTTACAAAACTAATCCACTAAAAGGTTTAATTAATGAAAAAATAGGAAAATACCTGTACATTTGGCCGTTGAGGAGGCATATTGGCAGTATAATTTGAAAAACTAAATTTGCCCACCCTTTTGCAAAATTCAAAATGGAGATGGTGGGCAATGGACAGCAGCATTGTATGCAATGGGAGCGTCGATGGAAGGGCACCTCACACAAGGTAAAGTTGCATCAATGCTTGAGAGCTCTGGAGCACTGAAAAGTGAAAAATGCTGATTTTTTGCCGTAATTCTTTTTTTATTTAACCTTGTTCTGATGTGCGGGTTTTATAGGCGCACTGGTGTGGATTCTTAAGACTGCATTGGGATTTTTCAGTTTCGGTGCAAGGTTTTAGGATGCACCAGTGCGAAATATTTATAAAGCACTGGTGTGCTATAGTAATAAGTCACACCAGGCGGGTTTGTACAGAGCGCATGGTGTCCCGGTGTGCCAATGTTTTATGTGCACTAATTCTTTCTCTGGTTGAACGCACAAATGCAGTTTAGGATGATAAGTGCACCGAAAGAAAAATATCAGCAAAAATATCCACCTACAAACCTCCTCTAGTAGCCTCCGCTACAAATAGATGTCTGGGGTATTTTTATAAGGGGTTCCTGAAAAACATCCACTAGACAGTCTTTTCCTTGTAATGTACGATAATAGTAATTGATTAAGTAAAAATTATATACTAAATTATCCCAACCTTCTGGATGACAAATCCTTGTAATTAAAGGTAAATTTATTACTTCTTCTACCTAAGGATACATGGAATTACCATGTTAAAACTATTGAGTAATTAGACAAGAACATTGTTTATAAATTTGATGGAAGGGAAATAGAATAGCTTACCTTATTATAGTTCAGTGGGATAAAGGGTCAAGTGCATAATTGCACACAAGAAATTCTACTAAATACATAACTATAGACCATGGTGATCCTCGTAATCTTAAATACATAGTGGAACATAGTATGTAGGATAAATGAGATGTAAAATTAACCATAAATATAACGAAGGCTAATATAATAAGTACCAAAAATAGAGAATTAAAGTAAAGTAAATAAAAGAGTATTGAAAACTCGTTACAAATTTTTTATTACAATAAGTCTTTATGTGGTATGTTAAAGGGAACAAATAAATTATTTCTATACAAAATAAAATATAAGAAAAGGAGAGTTACAACCAATGGCATAATACAATATCATATGAGCCATTAGAGATTTATAGAATGAAATATATGATGAAGAGTGTTGAACTCCTAATTGAGATGATGAGGGAAAGCATAAAACTAATTTGAAGTTATTGGCTTCGTAAATAAACTTTTAAAAATAAATATAACAAGACTTTGTTGAATATAGTGCATTAAAAATAGTGAAGGACAAACATACAATATTGTATAGAGTAGTTAATAAATGACCTTCAGATAAAGGTAGTAGCATAGAATGTGTTGTTTCACACAAAATGTAATTACGTAGCACAATTGGGAAAATTAATATGAAAACATAAACGCATACAATTCCAAAATAATTTTGAAAACATGCTACGAGGAGTAAAATTAAACTATGCGAGTCAACTTGGAAACTAGTTCTATCATTGTGGTATAATAAATTTACATAAGAATCTTCATTATGAAGTGCTCCAATATTTCTCCTACATATAAGAAGAGAAAATAGATTTCAAATGAAAACCATTATTTCATTGTATAATGAAAACTTCAATATAATCCAAATCCCAATATTGTGAGGCTCATCGATAACAATAGAAACAATTCCCTAGAAAATACAATGGAATGGAGAACCATGTAAGGGTTGGATCTAAATCAAATAAAATTCAGATCAACTCTATAGTGAGTTTTGAAACACTAACAATAAACTATGAGCCATAAATCCTGGCATATTCATGCCAAGCATGAGAGTGTTGAGAGGAATCCAACCTATGGCCAATCAGAAAAATGAGTTAATTAATATACCCAAATGAAACCACTAGGTGGGAAATGATTATTTCACAATACATACTTATAGATATTGCATAAGAATTACATAATTAGTAAATGGAAAAGAAAAAAAAATAACATTAAGCGAGTATATGAAAACTACCAACAACATACGACCATGACAAGAATTGAAAGCGAAAAAGTGGAGCAGAGATTATGGCTTGTTTTACATACATTTTTAAAATTGTTCTCTTTCAATTCTTGTAATGGTATTAGAGCATAGCCTGTGTAAGAATCCTTAGGAGAAATATAGATCAGAGCTACGTTGTGTAAGACTCCATAGAAACAACTTGAGTGCAAGGTGAGCACAAGTTGAGCATGAGATCCAAAGGATAAAGAAGGATAAAGAACCAACAGATGAGAAGCCCGTGATAGTTGAGTGAATTTTTTTTAGTTGAATATTTTTCTTATCTCTACTCTTTTTGAAGGAAAAAATTGGTCGATTAGTTCTACTTTGAGCCTGATAATAGGGTCGATCAACACACTTTTGAGCTAGATACCCATGCCGATCCGGTAAAGACTTGTAGCGATTTGTTTTTCGGCACGACCAGTGCAGAAGTGGTGTTACGGAGCCACGCCATTGTGAGCTCGTTGGAGAGAGAAAATTTTGAATAAATAATGGCTTATTGTAGTGCTTTTCCACAGACCCCAAATCTACTTGGAAAAAATTATGAGTTTTGGAGTTTAAGATTGAATAATTTTCTCCAAGCCCAAGAGTGTTTGGATACACTTCAAATCGCCTATGTTGAGTCAAACCAAGAAGCATGAACATCCATGACCAATAATCAGAGGAATGCTACTCTTGAATAAAGAAAGAAGGAGAAAAGTGCTTAATGTCGGATACAAAACTCAGTTGATGACTCTATCTTTGACAAGATAACTGGTGCGCCAACATCAAAATAACCGTGGGATATTTTTTAAGTTGCGTATCAAGGTAATGATATAGTGAAGGCAGTTAAATTGCAAACATTGCGAGCACAATTTGAAACCCTAAAGATGACTGACATTGAGAATGTGGATCAGTTCATAACTAGGGTCATGGGAATAGTCGATCAGATAAAAATCATTAGAGAAACCACTACAGATCAGAAAATTGAAGAAAAATTCATTCGAAGTCTACCCAAGAAATATGACATGATTGTAACAGCCATTTTTGAATCCAAATATTTTACAACCTTCTCTATAGAAAAGTTGACTCTATCACTTATGGCACACGAAAACAAGACTCAATTTGACAGACGACTCCACAGAACAAGTTTTCAAACACACAACTCTCATTTTGCAGAGGCAGAGGCAGAGGACATAGAGGCGGCAGCAAGTGAGGTAGAGGCCAAAATAGTGGCAAGTTAGATAATCATCATGCAACAGAGCAATGAAGACCTCCACAAAACCAAAACCAAAGAGGTAGATCATGGAACAGATCGAGTGTCCAATGTTATTGCTGTAAGAAGTTTGGCCATTAAGAACAAGAATGCAGGAAGAAACAATCAGATCGGCAAAGGGGCATTATCCATCTCTCCAAAAATGAAGGAGAATCCTTTGAGACCATGTTTCTTTCATGCCATCTTTCTGAATACAGACACAGTGAGGACCTTTCGTTGTTGGATAGTGGATGCAACAATGACATGATAGGTAGCAAGAATCTTCTTTCTTCTCTTGATGCTTCCATAACATCAAAGATTAAACTTGGGGATCGTACAAGTATTAAAGCTGAAGGAAAAGGTGGTGTCCCTATTCTTACTAAAGAGAATCAAAACAAATACATCCCTGACGTTTACTTTGTTCCTCAGTTGACGCATAATCTCATTAGCATAGGACAACTAATGGAACATGGCTATGATGTATTATTTCAAAAGAACACATGTTATATATATGACAAATATCCCCATAAAAGATTGATATCAAAAGTTGAAAAGACCAAGAATAGGATGTTTCCATTGACTCTTAGAAGCCAAAATCCCAGAGAATCTTTAGTCCACAATATATCAAGAATAGATGTGACTCATCTATATCATTCTAGGTGTGGCCACATTCTTCTTCAAAATAACTCTATAGTCATTCATCTCCCTAATATAAGTGAAAAATATTATAATTGTTAAATTTGTGTCCTATCCAAGCCTAAAAGAGATAGCTTTCCCATATCATCCTCGAGGGAAAAAGAGCATTTAGCACTTTTCCATATAGATATTTGTGGCCTAATGTAGACACAGTCCATTGGTGGTAGTTTTTACTTTTTGACATTTATTGATGACTTTACCAGGAAGATATGGGTATACTTTTTAAAAAATAAATGAGATACCTTCTCCAACTTTAAAGAGTTCAAGGCAGAAGCATAAAAACATAGTGGAAAACTCTTGAAAGTACTCATATCAGAAATACAAGGAGAGTACAACTCTAATGAATTAAAAGCATTTTGTCAAAAACAAGGAATCATAATGTAGAGCGCTACAAGATACACTCCACAACAGAATGGAGTATCAGAAAGAAAAAATGAGTCGATCATGAACATGGCGAGATGCATGCTATGTGAGAAGAAGTTGTCAAATAACTATTGGGCCAAAGCAGTGTTGACAAGAGTGTATGTTCTCAATAGATCACCAACAACTAGTCTCAAAGATACAGTACTGCAAGAAGCATGGGATGGTAACAAGGTAAATGTATCACACTTTAGAATTTTTAGATCAGTAGATTTTTCACATGTTCCTGAGAAACTAATAAAAAAACTTGATGATAGGACTGAAAGATGCATATTTGCAGGCTATAGTGAGCAGTTAAAAACCTACAGACTTATAGTCCTATTACTAAAACATTTATTTTAAGCAGAGATGTCAAATTTTTTGAAAATAAATCTTGTATTGATCATGTAAATGAAACTTCAAATCAATGTTTCTATCCACCACAGTCACCAAGATTGTAGGTTCAAGAACAACCAGACCATTCTGAAAAAGGTACCTCATCAAGCAGTGATTCAGCCAGTGATCAAATATCTTGAGAAGAGGGACAGAAAACAAGGAGCATCAGAGAGATATATGAATAGGAGCATGAATTTGACCAACATAATATGTTTTCATTTATTTCAACTCACTCAACCCATTTTTAAGAAGAAGTTAAAGAAAAGCATTGGTTTGATGTAATGAACCAAGAAATTGCAGCCATAGAGAGAAACCGGACTTGGGAATTAACTGATCTCCCAAGAGACAAAACTAGAATTGGTGTAAAATGGGTATATAAGACCAAGCTAAATGAAAAAGTAAAAATTGAGAAACTTAAGGAAAGGTTGGTTGCCAAAGGATTCTCACAATAGTTTAGTGTCGACTATAGTGAAACATTTTCTACAGTAGTAAGGCTTGACAATGCCAGAACCATTTTGTCCATGGCAGCTCAACACAAATGGAAATTATATCAACTTGATGTAAAATATTCTTTCCTAAATGGTATATTGCAGGAAGAAGTTTATGTAGAGCTGCCTTCTGGTTTTGAAGTGATAGGACAGGAGCATAAAGTATATAAATTGAAGAAATATTTGTATGGTTTGAAACAAGATCCAAGAGCTTGGTATCGTCGCATCGACACCTATCTCACAAAAAGTGGTTTTTCTAGAAGCAACCATGAACCCACTTTGTATACCAAATCTCATGAAGGTAAAATTATTATTATGTGCCTTTGTGTATATATCTTATTTATACATGAAATATGATGTTATAATATTTCAAAACAAAAATGCAAATAGAGTTTGATTTGATAGATCTAGGGGTCATCAAATATTTTTTAGGTATTGAAAATCACCAATCTGCTAATGGAATTTTTTTTGGACAACAAAAATATGCCACTTAAATCATCCAAAAGTTCATAATGACCAATTGCAAATCAGTTGATACACCAATTGTTAAAGGTACGAAACTCAATGAATAATATGTAGCACCACCTGTTGATCCCACATTGTATAAAAGTCTAGCTATTATTTTGTTATATCTCACTACAACTATACCTGATATTATGTTTGTAGCAAGTTTTGTCTCTAGGTTTATGCATTCACCAAATATTACTCATTGGAAGGTTGAAAAAAGGATCTTAAGGTACATTACAGGGACCATAGATTATGGCTTGTTTTAGACACATTCGGAAAATTGTTCGCTTTCAATTCTTGTGAGACCATATAAACTATACCTTAGAAGATAATAAATGCACATATTTTCATAATTTTTTTTGTTGGTATCAGTATATCAGATAAAGAGTAATACTTCGAGAGGTATTAAATAGAGAAAATAGAATTTTCGTTACTAACAACGAAAAAAAAAGGTCTTGTCTTGAAAGCCATATAGACTTAATGCCCATGAAGCGATAATACCAAACCTTTGAGCATTTGGTATCGGGTTGTAAACCGTTAGCACCTCAATAACCATATTATTGTTGGGTCATACACTCAAAACATAAATAGAGGTACAAAATAATTTGACATGCATTGTTCCATTCCCAAGATAACTTCGGTCTAGTGGGGAATTAGAATCATATGGTGTCGAAATTTCTCCCAAGGGAGGAAGAAGTGAAAATTATACCTTGTTTAGGGAACACCTAAGAGTTGGAAAGAAACCTCTAGCCTTGTAACCTTTTCAACTAAAACCTAAGACACAAATATAAATTAAATCAATACTATTAACATAAATGATAAGATTGAAAACAAATAAAAAGGAAATTTATTACAACATTTAGCAACTTGAGTAATAGGTCATGATGAAAACTTTTGTTCGCTCCATCTTAAATGCACACAGTTACTCCTGAAGCTGCACTAATAGTTATAACCATGATGAAAAGCCAAGAGAAAATGTAAACTTCCCTAAGGAATGAATATAAAATATATTTGAATGGATCAAGGTAACTATAATTGTGAACTACAAAGAAAATAAATGTACTTCATTATCTTGTGCCGAGTAATGGTCACAAACCTTTGTTTATAACCACCCATGATGGCGGAAACTCACTATGAATGGAATGTTTATATACAGGGACTCAAAAGTACATTGTGGTGAGGCAAAACCTCCTTCTCGTTTAATGGACAAATAAAATGAGCAAAAATGAAAGTCTGAATTGGGTAAAAGGGTTTTAAACAACCCTAATGAAGGTCAAATGGGAATAAGAACATGGGGCATAACTAGCTTCCCATGTTTGTATCACAGATGGATCTCACTAAGGCGTTATCTCACATTTCTAAATGAATCATTGTTGGAATATATATTATTGGGAATTTCGATAAGTTTGAATGTGTGAAAGTAAATACACTTAGAGTTTCATACTAACATGACTTTAATCTAAGGTATATATATATACATTATGTATGGTCCTTGTGAGATTTATGTATATATGTAAAATATAGTGGTACCAAAATTTACTCGCTAAAACCTTTATTAATTAACTATTTTGTTATTTTAGTCATGATTTATGAAGATTTCATTGGATCCAAATTATAAAAATATGTAATTCATACTACTAAAGTCGTGTCCATTATTAGGATTAGTGGGGAGTCATGTTACCTTAAAAAAAATACTATATTTATTAAAATTGTTCATAATTTCGACCTTGTATTTATATTTAAATATATAGTTGAAGTGCATTTTGAATGTTAAAGGAAGTAAGTGCTTAAACTGGTACAATAATAGATTTAAAAAAAATGTAGATAAGAGGTATGCTACATTCTCAATCTATCTATCTAATACTAGTATCTGTCCCAAGGGAATAGATGGTTCTAAATTGATATGTTGTTGTATATGACAACATTATAAGTGAATGGAGGAGCATGGACATTTCGGTTCACATATAAAAGGAAGTATCTTGGTTGAATAACCACTAGTGGTTATAATGGAAGTTAAATACATTTTGAATTTGCATTTTCCTCATTAGAGAACCTTAATGACAATAACAAAGTTAATTTTTAGTTAGAAACATGAGATCACAATAGGAATGATAGATATGTTATTCTACATGTAATAGAGAGTTTCCATAGTGTTTGGTCAACCGAATGTTGGTGATAGTTCTTATGGTAGTAATGGAGATCTAATGGTGATTGAAAAATATGGTAAATATTTTGTGTTAGTTCAAAAAAAGTAGTGATCGTATGAAAATTTTTATAACACCTTGTATTTGTAGCAATTATAGTATGTGTAGATACTATATATTGGTCATTTAAAATCTTGAGTTTGCATCTTGCCAAGAGATGATACTAGGGAGAATTATCGTAATGGTACTTAGATGAAATTATTCAAGATTGTAATTGGTGTTTCATAAGGATTATGTAAATGATATTCACCTATATCTATTTATGTGAAATATAAAGGGATTATCACTATAATTCTTATTTAAGCATTTACATCCCTTTTTCATATGTCATTCATGGTCTAGCTAATCATACTTGTTATAGTCAAAACCTCTATTATGGATTTGGTAACACATGGAAGTGTGGATCCATGTATGGGATTGATTATTTATGAGTGGACCATGTTGTTTATAGACTCTACAAAGTGCTTAGCATTTTTTTTTACTTTATGGGCCATCCATTCAAAAATTAAATGAGTCATGTATCTAAAGGACATCCTACAATACCATGAGTTGTAATTGTCTAGTACTCATGTATTCCAATGGATTGTTGTTTTTTTATATCTACTTTGAATATTTAACGATTTCTGCATGATCAAGGTATGAGATCCAAGTATCATGTTGGACCAAATAGAGACTTTGTTGAAAGGTTCTTGGTCAAAGATGCCAATGAATACTTGATGTAATATTGATTAAGAGAAGAACTTGTTAACTCTTGGAATTATTAATTTTAGTTGTTTTATAAATTAATTGATAATGCTTTGTCAATGTCATGATTTGTTATGAAATTAGTCATTGTGAGTTAGAGGTTTTGACATATAGTTGGACATTAGAGATATTCTCCATCTAATTATACATTTTTTGTTGTGTCTTTGATATATTCTCTCAATAATTTGTTATTTAGCTAAGCGAGGGTTTATATGTTAAAGTAAAAGTTCTTGTACTTATACACAATTATGAGATTCATCATTATGAGGTAGAGGTTTTGAGCTATAGTTGGACATTAGAGGTATCCTCCATCTAATTACACATATTTTGTTGTGTCTTTGATATATTCTCTCAATAATTTGTTATTGAGCTAAGAGAGTGTTTATATGTTAAAGTAAAAGTTCTTGTACTTATACACAATTATTGGTTGAATAGATATTTTCCTACAACTTTGTTTTGGAAACAATGTCCCACAAGTCACTTGCTAACAATTATTTAGTTATATTCATTATTGTATATTTTTAACATTTTAATTTTTTTTAATTAATAAAAAAATTGAAAAAAATAATAATTAAAAAAACTACTAATCTAATTTCAGCTACACTTTTATTTTTAATCTTTTAACCTTATATTAAAAAACAAAAAACAAATGTTTTCGAATTTTAAATAATGATCTTTTGCTTTAAAACAAACATAAACTTAACTTGTATTATAACACACAAACAGAAAAAATAAAAAATAAAACTATTTTTAATTTGGATTATGGTCTAAAACTGTGTTGAGTTTTACTTGTATTATAACCTAAAACTATTTTTAAGTTGGATTATGATCTAAAACTGTGCTTAATTGATTAAAGGTAAGAAACCAAATGTTTAATTGATTAAAGGTAAGAAACCAAATATATTAGATTGAAATGGATAATTATATCTTGACTGAACAGAAGCAAGTTAGGTTACCAAATTCTGTTTACAACTTTACATACTATAAAATGAACACATGACCAAATCTTACGATTGCATTCACAGAAATGTAACCACCAATTAGGAGTATTGTAATCTTTCCATTATTCACTAAATAGGAGTATTGTAAACCTTCCATTCTTCATACTTCTAAAAATAAGGAATGTATCCACATAAATTAGGCCAATAAGTACGAGTATTGAAATATTTTATGTTCTTCAAAACAAATGCAAGCCAGTATAGCGAAGACTGAAAGATTTTGCATTTCTCAAAACACAAGGCTGAGGTATCTATCACTTTTTATTGGTTCTTCAAATTCAATATGGGAAAGTAGCTTTTTATTGGTTCTTCAAATTCAATATGGGAAAGTAGTCACTTACGTTCTAGCAAATCCAAAGTTTTCAAATTCAATATGGGAAAGTAGTCACTTACTTTCTAGCAAATCCAAACTTTTCAAATTCAATATGGGAAAGTAATCACTTACGTTAGAGCAAATCCAAACTTTTCCTCTTCTGAGTTCTCGCATAAGACGCAGAGCAAAATATTTAGCCAAGGACCACTTGCCCAGAAACTGAAATCAATATTTGCAAAAGCAGCAGAAACGGATAACACGGTCTGGGCAAGTCATCCTTGGCTAAATAAATAGCTTTGCAACTATATGCAAGAGCACAGATGAATGCAAACAGAACGCTTCTCTCTCCATGAAGCTCGCAATCATATTATATTTGCCAACACAGATGCAGGGGGACACATTTATAATACCAGCATAATCCCGAAATGCCTTCAGAATTGTGAAAAAGGATTCCATATGCGGACGAGAAAAATGGTTTTTCGGTCATTTCAAGGGCTGAATGATTTGAAGATAATGAGATTGATGCAAAAAGTGACGCAAAATGATATGAGTGTGCCCCTTGAATCGTTTTCGACCACAAAGGATTTGGGAAGGACGGCGGACGCTATTCATTTCTATAGGATACAATGTATTTGCTCACCAAATTAGATTTATACTTTATACGACTTCTGGTCAGTGAATGGTCCATGTCCTTCTACTGGGCCCGATAAGTCAGAAAACAACACAGAGCTATATATTCAATTCTACGCCGTATTTCACACGGCTGACCACATTTATGTTAATGTCGGTTAAGATGTCGTGTAGGGTAGGGAAAACCGCTGAGTGGATGTTCGATTCCTAGCGAAGTCTTTCCCGAATAAGTTCTACCGGTCCATCACCAACTCCCGCCTTCGGAGTTTTGGTGTTTGGAATGGGTTGGAAAGAGTCCCGACCGTGCTCTACGGGTTCCATCTTGTCTCTATACGATGCAATAAAATTTTAGCTGTATTTTGTTTATAATTTTACAGAGTTATTGAAATCACAAATTTGAGTTACGAAAGATTTGATAGGTTTTAATCATAATGAATTTGTTTTTAGTATAAGAAATAATTATTTCTTGACATTAATTATAAAAAAGATAATATATGTTTATTTTTCTTTTTGTGTCTTATGTTTCTTCTTACTTATAAAAAAGAAAATACATGTTTATGCTTCTTTTTGGGTCTTATGTTTCTTCTTGCTATAGCACCTATTTAATGTCTATCTATCTTCTGATTGTGATTATCCTATTACATTCTCTAAATTATGAAACTTTTCAAAAAAAAAACTAGCTTTCCCATCTATATGCCCATAAAAAGGTAACGGTGTTTAAGCTTCTAGATATCCTAGACTTGTTAGAATTACTTTTACTACTAGTTGATACTACATTGAGTGATTAAATGTCTCTATTAGTATGTTGAAAAGAAGACTTTAGACCTAATCTAATATAGCTAAATAGATTCAACATGCTGAAAAACTTCATGTGCACTCAAATTTTATAGAATAAACAACTTAAACTCAAGTTTTAAAAATCTCTTGCAAATATTAGTTAAAATTAACTTAAAAAATTCTAATGAAGTTTTTCATTTTCCCTCTAAGTTAGCCTATACCTATATATACACTTTAAATAACAAAAAAAAATGAAAATTTCACCCAAAATTATTTCATTAATTTGATCAAAATTTTCAAGTTAAACTATAGCTATATATCACCCTAAATAATAATAAAATCAAAATTTTACCAAAAATTGTTTCATTGATTTGGTCACAATTTTCAAAATGTATAATAATTAGATAACCCTTAATTTTGTCCAATATGTCTTCAATATAACACAATTCTAAAAATAGTGTCTAACTCTTAGGTTTTGGATTTTTTTTCAAGTATCAACGAATAAAACCATTTTTATATCATTTAACTAATTCATGGTAATTAATGGTTATATTTGATCTCTTACTTTTAAAATTTATTTTATTTAACTCTTAGTTTTTTAATTTTTTCATTTCATTAAAAAATTTATGATAAATAATAAAGTTTAAATTTTATGATTTAAAAAAGTTTTTAATCCATAAAATGAATAAATTGAACACCCATATCCTTGCCAAGTTTTATGGGCTCATTTGAGAGAAGAAGCTAATAGCTTTTGGCTTGAAAGCCAAGGAAAAAGAGCTAAAAGACAAGCTAGTTTTAGGAGACATCACTCGACTATTAACCATCTCGTCCATCTTAGAATCATTGCGAAGGAATGTCACAATAGTAAAGTCGATCGCTTTTGTTGCTTTGTGGACTTTAGAAAATCTTTCGACATTTTTCCTCGAGATAAGATTTAGGAGAGACTTAAAGAGATCATGGTCCATCCTGAGCTAAGGATTGTTGTGATCCATCTCTAATTGTTGTGATGAGTCTCTACAAAACCATCACTACTAAGCTTAACACCAACGAGGGGTGGTATAAAGACATTAAATGCAATATTGGAGTTAAACAATGGTGTCCCCTATCCCCTACCATTTTTTGCATATACATCGATAAGCTAGAAGAGTGTCTAGAATCTGCGGGATGCAAGGGCACCGAGCTTGTTGGTATTCTCATTACTCTTCTCCTCTATGCCGATGATATCATTCTTCTTGCAAAAAACCATGATGACCTTGATAGGCAGCTCCAGATTCTTCATGACTACTGCTCCAAAATGGTTATGAAAGTTAATACCAACAAGACTAAAGTCATGATCATTAAATCCAAAAATATCACGCATGGTAGTTTCGCGTATAGTAACCAGTGCTTAGAGCAGGTTTCTTCTTATAAGTATTTGGGAATCGAATAGAATTGTAGCATTGAGAAAAAGATAATTAGGGGTTGGAAAGCCTATTATGAGCTTGAAAACAATTGTAAGTCAATCGATGTTTACATTTGGAGTAAAAAGAGGTTCCTCTTTGAGACCGTTGTCAACAATGTTGTCTTATACCGATGTGAAGTTTGGGGTTGCATTATATCTAGACAGACATGGAGGAAGATTGAGATGATTCAAAAGAAATTCATCACATACAACCTTAAAATCAAGGGAAATACTCCCTATCCTATCCTCTTGATCGAATATGGTGTACCCCCCATTGAGAGTACAACTATGTTTAGATATATGATGTATAAGAAGAATATTAACAACATGGAATCTAAAAGGCTCCCTAAAATTGCTTCTAATTGTAGTCAAAACCCTCACCTTCATCTCAAGTGTGTGTGGCATAAGGATGTCCAGTCTTGGCTTAACCATTGGGGAGTTGAGGAGCTCAGTATGGGAAGCAAAGATAATATCAAAAATACTATTACCTCCAAGTTTAAGGGCAAGTTGTGGGAGGATCGGGAGCTCGAAGGTAAAATGAAGGTAAGACACTATAAGGAATTGATCAACCCCACCCTTGATAATCATAATTATCTCTCTGTGTTGTCCAGCAATAAGAAAAATATGAACATCGCTCAGGTAAGAACTAATTCCCATAATCTGCGGAGTGAGACTGGGTGGTGGTCTATCACCACGACCCCTTGGAACAATAGAATCTATCATATCTGTGATTCTAAGCAAGTGGAAGATGAAAAGAACTTCATTTTAGACTTCCCCACTCTTACTCACATTCACTCTTAGTTCGCTACCATCTTCCACACTTCCAATCTTCTTAACCTATTAATCCAACCCACCTATAGCGATATTGGAGCACTTATTTCCCTTCTCTTCGACCATAGAAACAAGATTTTGAAGAATCAAACTTAGATTCTTTCTCCAATATTAAGGTTTGATTGACCGCATTGGCATTGGTATTAGTGGACGGTAACCATCATCATCATCTTAATCATTTTTTTATACAAAATACACTTTGACATATCTAAACTAAAATGAATTTCATATATGCTACACCACTAGCATATTGGGATCCTTTTGACTAAGTAGCTCTTAAAGAATGCTCTTTCTATATCCATTCATGAATGAACCTTTATTCTTTCAGTGGATTCTACGCTTCACCGATATGTTGTCCCTTCTTCTTTTTACCAAGGACTACACAACTTAAAAGCAGCTTCACGTATCCAGTAGGGTAACATTTTCTGTAACTGAATTATCTCTATAAATATTCCCTACAGTCGGTCTCAGTAGCTTCCAAATGCTACTCTGTTGGAAATATTCCCAACCACCACCATGAATAAGACTGGCAACAACCACACTTAAACAAAATTTTGTTGTAGGGAAGGACAAAGCCAGGTTTCAAATCTACAAGATTTTTCACGTAATATCAAGGAACAGAGTACCCGAGCCATACTTTGCGTTTAATTCCTTACCTGCCGCATTCACTTACCATTTTCCCGCACATCACAGCCTGCAAGTTTTAAGGTTTACTCTTAACGCTTAGCCGGAACTTATATTTCTGCCGATGCAATTCGGTGAGACCCATCATACCTTGCTGCATTACCAAATTGTATGCAAACCTTTGTATTTCATTATTCCCCTACCTTTTCACTTTTCGCACTCCTTGCTATTTTCCGTCGGCATACCGCACTTCGCACATTTTACCATTTAAATTTTAATCCTCGCACCAAAACTTTTGATTTTCTGATGCAACATCGTCATTGCACATCACAAATCTTAAATTTCGCACTTCGCACGTTTTATCATTAAGTGTTTTGCATGCCTGCATTTCGCACTTCGCATTTTTTATGACTTACCATTAAGCGCTCACAATTTATTTCATCTATGTTGCGATGCGATCTAAATCTCATGTCGCAAGCTCAAGAGTTTAGTGCACCAAGAACTTCACAACCTATTTAAGTTGCGATATGATGCAATTGCATATAGCATACAACAAGCTGAAATGGATAGCGCCTGCAAGTTAAAAGTTAAAATCGATGAAATAAGATTTGTGATGATGGCATGGATGCGATGTGGTTTCGAAGCCCAAACCCATAACATTTCAAGTCTGACAGTTTGTGTTTTGTACGCAGATTTGTGTAGAAACAGAAGATTAGAGCGGAAGGATGTTTTGGTTGTTATACGTTTGTTCTAGCATTTAATAGCATTAAATTTACAGGCTCTGCCATTTTGTATTAAAGGAATGTAATTTTCATATATTTTTAGAGATGAATGAAAATAAGAATTCCTCTCCTGTGTGTTCTTTCTCTCTGTCTGTGTGAATTTTTGTTTCCGTAATATTGCATTCTTTGTGTTGAAAGGGGGAAACACATTCCTCTGTTGTTTATTTCCATTTTCCAACACGGTATCAGAGCATATCAGAATTTCCATCATGGTATCAGAGCAGGTCTAGGCTCTCAGTGAAAGAACAAGCTCTTTATTGATGAAGTTGAAGGGTTATTTTGAGCAGCAAGAAACCTTTTTACACAGTAAAAAGGTTTTGTTTACACAGTCAAGACGGCAACAGCAGGCACAAGCTTGACTAATCCACAACTACCACAATTCAATGGTAAGAATTATGATTATTCAGCCATTACAATGAAGGCCATGTTTTCTTCACAAGATAGTTGGGAGCTGGTGGAAAATAATTTCCAGGAACTAGGAGATGCAACAACATATAATGCTTTGACACAAGAAAAAAGAGACTTTTCGACATAAAATAATAAGAATGACTCCAAAGCCCTCTTCTATATTTTCCAAGCAGTACATGAGAGTATTTTCCCAAGGGTTGTAGCAGCAACGAAGTCCAAGGAGGCATGGGATACCCTCTGGACAACTTATCAAGACATGGCAAAGGTGAAGACAACAAAACTTCAAATGTTGAGAAGAGACTTTGAAACTCTTTATATGAAAGAGTCTGATAATATAGACTCATTATTTACACATGTGATTGGGTTGGTTACCAAAATTAGGTCTCATGGTGAGACACTTGAAGAAAGGAGCATAGTTGAGAAAGTCTTAAGAAGTCTACCATCAAGGTTTCACGCCATAGTTGTGACCATAGAAGAGACAAAGTATCTCTCACAATTTTCAATGGATGAGCTTCATGCATCACTGATGTCTCATGATAACAGACTGAACAGAGAAACGAAGTCCTCATTGGAGCATGCATTTAAGACACAAATGTCTTTTGGTCAAGGTAGAGGTCGAGGAAGATCAAACTACCGAGGAAAAGGAAGAAGCCCACATAGAGGTGGAAGAAGCAGCCCTGCAAGCACAAGTGAAAGGGGAAAAAATCAGAATCCAAGCTAAGGCTCAAGCCATAATCAAGCACAAGGAAAGAGGTATGATAAATCTCATGTCCAATTTCATTATTGCAAAAGTATGGTAATTATGAAAATGAATGTATAAAGAAGAAAAATGACATGGGCAGTAAAACAAGTGTAATTTTTACAAAATAAAATCAAAACCATGAGTATTTGTTTTTAGCTTGTAATGTAGCACGAGAAAAACCAGAATATATATGGTTCTTATATTCAGGGTGTAGTAACCATATGACTAGAAACATAGCAATGTTTTCCAATCTAGATGAAAGTATAAAATATGAAGTCACATTGGGGACTGATAGCAAAGTCTCTGTAATGGGAAAAGGGAGAGTAAAAGTTCTGACAAAGAAGGGAGAGAAGAAGAAGTTCCAGATGTCTATTATGTCCCTGGCTTGAAATGTAACCTTTTAAGCATTGGACATCTCGTGGAAAAGGGCTACAATGTGTCTTTTAAAAATGATGTGTGCACAATCATGGATAAACCTCCAAGTAGACATCTCATTACAAAAGTGCATATGGCAATAAATATAATGTTTCCTCTCAAGATGAGATCGGACTTGAAGGAAGGAGGTGTTGTAGTAGCTGTCACACAAGAAATCTTTCAAGAAGAGGTGAAAGATGAGAACTAGTTATGGCATTTGTGATTTGGTCATCTGAATTTCGAAGGTTTGAATTTTTTGCATAGAAAAGATATGATAAAGGGATTACCACTCATAGAGAAACTGGACAGCCTAGGTGAAGGCTGCATCTTGGGAAAACAACACAGAGAATCATTTACAGCTGGAAAGAGTATAAGGGCAAAGGCACCTATTGGATATTATCCACTTAGATTTATGTGGACCAATGCAAACACCATCATTAGGTGGTAGTAATTATATTTTGACATTTATAGATGATTACACAAAGAATACATGGGTCTATTTTCTAAAATAGAAAAGTGAAGCATTTAAACAGTTCTACCACTGCAAAGCTCTTGTTGAGAAGAGAAGTGGACACTACATAAAAGTGTTGAGAACGGATAGAGGTGGAGAATATATCTCCAAAGACTTCCTACGTTTCTGTAGGGAGCATGGAATACACAAGAAATTTACCACAAGGTATACACCTCAGGAAAACGGTGTAGCAGAAAGAAATAATAGTGCCATCATGGACATGTGAAGAAGTATGTTGAAGACAAAGCATTTTCCAAACGATTATTCGGCAAAAGTTATCTCTTGTGAAACGTATATCATAAATAGATTTCTAACCAAAAGTGTTATGAATAGAGTTCCAGAAGAAGCGTGGAGTGGAAAAAGCAATTTGTCATCACATGAGAGTGTTTGGATGTGTGGCATATGCACATGTCCCGGATCAGTTAAGGAAGAAGTTGGACAACAAGGGAGAGAAATGTATATTTATTGGGTACAGTGATGAATCCAAGGCTTACAAGCTCTATAATACATCAACCAAGAAAGTAATAATCAGCAGAGATGTTCAGTTCATAGAAGAAGAAGTTGGGGATGGAAGTTTAGAGAAGATAGTAAATATGAAGACATGTATGTCTCACGAAGAGAAAGAGGAATGGACTGTAGCAAGTGACTCCTCAACGATGGCTCCTCCTCCACCTAAAAAAGCTCAATGAGGCACATTGCAAGCTAGAAATATAACAACATTGAGAAACCAAGGAAGTGCTTCTCCAAGCACACCCCAGGGAGCAGCAACTCCCTCAAGTATAATTGCAACTCCAAGGACATATTAAACAAATATAAGAAGACCAAAATTCAGAAATATAATTGAAATTTATGAGAAATAAGAAGTTGATAACAGTGTTGGTGTGAATTCTTTCTTTGCATTATTTTCTCATGTTTATGACCCAATCCATTTTGAAGATGTAGTCAAAGAAGATAAATGGGTTGAAGCAATGAATTCGAAGATAGGAGCAGTAGAAAGGAATGACACATGGTAGTTAGTGGACCTCCCACAAGGAAAAGAAGTTATGGGAGTGAAATGGGTCTATAAGACCAAAATAAACATTGAAGGCAAGATAGAACGGTACAAATCAAGGCTAGTTGTCAAAGGCTACAAGCAGCAACAAGGAAGAGACTCTGAGGAAAAAATTTCACTAGTTGCAACGATGGAGACAGTGTGGGCACTTTTATCTATAACAGCACAACAAAAATGGAAAGTTTATCAAATGGATGTGAAGTCAACATTCTTGAATGGAGTGCTGAAAGAGGAGGTGTATGTTGAACAACCTCCTCACTACGAAATAGAATCCCAAGAACACAAGATGTGTAAGCTGCAGAAAGATCTTTATGGGATAAACCAAGCACCACGAGCATGGCACAACATGATTTATGCTTACCTGATGGACAATGGGTTCGAAAAGTGTGATCGTGAACCCACACTCTACATCAAAGAAAATGACGGTAAAATTATTATTGTTGTTTTTTATGTAGATGATTTGGTTTTACAGGTAATGATATTTCTGTCATTGTTGATTTCAAAGAAGTCATGATAAGTGAGTTTGAAATTACTGACTTGGGGTTATTAAGATATTTTTTGGGCATAGAAGTAAAACAAATAGAAAAGAGATTTTTTATCTCCCAAGCAAAGAATGTTGCAGAAATTTTAAAAAGTTTCAATATGTAGAACAAAAAGCCATCATCAACTCCAAATGTCATTGGGTTGAAATTGAGCAAGGAATATTGTAGCAAGAATGTCAATCCAACATTGTATAAAAGCATGGTTGGTATTATAATGTATTTGACTGTAACTAGGCATGATATAATGCATGCAGTAAGTTTGATATCCAAATTCACGGAGACACCCAAGGAGACACATTGGCAAGAAACCAAAAGAATTTTAAGGTATGCAAATGGAACAAAGGAGTATGGTGTTCTATACTCCAAAACTGCTGACTTTAAGCTGATTGGTTACACTGACAGTGATTGGGACGGAAGTGTTGATGACAGAAGGAGCACATCAAGGTAGGTTTTTCATTTTGGATCAGGAGCCATTTCATGCACTTCCAAGAGGCATCTAATAGTTTCATTATCAACAACAGAAGTTGAATATGTAGCAGTAATAGCAACATCATATCGAGCATTTTGGATGAGAAGGATGTTGAGGGATTTATGTTATGAACAAGACAAAGGAACCACAATTTTCTGTGATAATAGTTCAACAAATGCATTCTAAAAAAATTTTGTTTTCCACAAGAGAAAAAAGCATATTGATGCCAAATACCATTTCAGAAGGGAATTAGTTAACAATGGTGAAATTGTGTTGCAGCATTGTAGGTGAGAGGAACAGTTTGCAGATATCCTCACAAAGCCATTGGGACAAAAAAAAATTGGTTATCTCATATAGTGTCTGGGAATGGTTAATGGCGACAGTTGTAATTAAGGGGGAGTGTTGGAAATACTCTGAACCACTACCATGAATAAGACTGGTAGCAGCCACACTTAAATTGAATTTTGTTACAGGGAAGGACAAAGCCCAGGTTTTGAATCTGTAGGCATTTTCACACAATATCAAGAAACAGAGTACCCGAGCCACACTCTACGTTTAATTCCTTACCCACCATATTCACTTACCTTTTGCACGCACATCACAACCTGCAAGTTTTAAGGTTTAATCTTAACACTTATCCGAAACTTATATTTCCTTTGATGCAATTCGGTGGGACCCATCATACCTTGCCGCATTACCAATCGCATGCAAACCTTTGTATTTCATTATTCCCATACCTTTTCTTTTTTCGCACTCCACGCTATTTACTGTCGATGTACCGCACTCCACACATTTTACCATTTAAATTTTAAGGCTTGCACCAAAACTTGCAATGGTTTGAAGAAACATCGTCATTGCACATCGCAAATCTTAAATTTTAAACTTCGCACATTTTATCATTTAGTTTTTAGTGCGCCCGCATTTCACACTTCACATTTTTTATGACTTACCTTTAATCACCTGCAATTTGTTTCATTTATGTTGCGATACGATCGCAATCTCATGTCACAAGCTCGGGATTTTTGTGCACCAGGAACTTCGCAACCTATCTAAGTTAAGATGCGATGTGATCACATATCGCATACCACAAGCTAAAATGGATAGCGTCCGCAAGTTAAAATTTAAAATCGCTGAAATGCGATTTGTGATGATGGGGTGGATGCGATGTGGTTTGGAAGCTGAAACCCATAACATTTCAAGTCTGGTAGTTTGTGTTTTCTATGCAGTTTCGTGTAGAAATAGAAGATCAGAGAAGAAGGACGTTTTGGTTGTTATACATCCGTTCTAGCATTGAATAGCATTAATTTTACAGGCTCCGCCATTTTGTATTAAAGGAATGTAATTTTCATATGTTTTTTGAGATGAATGAAAATAATAATTCCTCTCCTATGTGTTCTTGCTCTTTGTCTGTGTGAATTTTTATTTCTGCAATATTGCATTCTTTATGTTGAAAGGGGGAAACACATCCCTCTATTGTTTATTTCCATTTTCCAACATGGTATCAGAGCATACCAGAATTTCCATCATGGTATCAGAGTAGTTCTAGCTCTCAGTGAAAGAGCGAGCTCTTTATTGATGAAGCTGAAAGGTTATTTTGAGTAGCGAGAAAGCTTTTTACATAGTCAAAAGGTTTTGTTTACACAGTCAAGATGGTAGCATCAGGCACAAGCTTGACTAATCCACAACTACCAAAATTCAATGCTAAGAATTATGATTATTGGGCCATTACAATGAAGGCCATGCTTGCTTCACAAGATATTTGGGAGCTGGTGGAAAATAGTTTCGAAGAACTAGGAGATGGAACAACATATAATGCTTTTACACAAGAAGAAAGAGATTTGTTGACAGACAATAATAAGGACTCCAAATCCCTCTTCTATATTTTGCAAGCAATACATGGGAGTATTTTCCCAAGGGTTGTAGTAGAAATGAAGTCAAAGGAGGCATGGGATACCATCTAGACAACCTATCAAGACATGGAAAAGGTGAATAAAACAAAACTTCAAATGTTGAGAAAAGATTTTGAAACTCTTTGTATAAAAGAGTCTAATAATATAGACTCATTATTTACATAGGTGATAGGGTTGGTTACCCAAATCAGGTCTCGTGGTCAGACACTTGAAGAAAGGAGCATATTTGAGAAAGTCTTAAGAAGTCTACCATTAAGGTTTGATGCCATAGTTGTGGCCATAGAAGAGACAAAGGATCTCTCATAGTTTTCAATGGATGAGCTTCATGCATCACTGATGTCTCATGAGCACAGACTGAACAGAGAAACAAACTCCTCCTTGGAGCATGCATTTAAGACACAAATGTCTTTTGGTCAAGGTAGAGGTCAAGGAAGATCAAACTACCAAGGAAAAGGAAGAATCCCACACAGAGGTGGAAGAAGCAGCCCTGCAAGCACAAGTGTAAGCCAAGGCTCAAGCCTGAATCAAGCACAAGGATAGAGGTATGATAAATCTCATGTCCAATTTCATTATTGCAAAAGTATGGTAATTATGCAAATGAATGTAGAAAGAAGAGAAATGACATGGGTAGTAAAACAAGTGTAAGTTTTACAAAAGAAAATTAGAACCATGAAGATTTGTTTTTAGCTTGTAATGTAGCACAAGAAAAACCAGAAGATATATGGTTCTTATATTCAAGGTGTAGTAACCATATGGCTAGAAAGATAGCAATGTTTTCCAATCTAGATGAAGGTGTAAAATCTGAAGTCACATTAGGGACTGATAACAAAGTCTCTGTTGTGGGAAAATGGAGAGTAAAACTTCTAACAAAGAAGGGAGAGAAGAAGAAGTTCCAGATGTCTATTATGTCCCTGGCTTGAAATGTAACCTTCCAAGCATCATACATCTCATGCAAAAGGGCTAAAATGTGTTTTTTAAAAATGATGTGTGCACAATCATGGATAGACCTCCAAGTAGACATCTCATTACAAAAGTGCATATGGCAAGAAATAGAATGTTTTATCTCAAGATGAGTTCATATTTGAAGGAAGGAGGTGTTGTAGCAGCTATCACACAAGAAATCTTTCAAGAAGAGGTGAAAGATGAGAATGGGTAATGCCATTTGTGATTTGGTCATCTCAATTTCGGAGGTTTGAATTTGTTACGTAGAAAAGACATGATAAAGGGATTACCACTCATAGAGAAACTAGATAGCCTATGTGAAGGCTGCATCATGGGAAAACAACACAAAGAATCATTTCCAGCAGAAAAGATTATAAGGGCAAAGGCACCTTCGGATATTATCCACTCAGATTTATGTGGACCAATGCAAACACCATCATTGGGTGCTAGTCATTATATTTTGACATTTATAGATGATTACACAAGGAATACATGAGCCTATTTTCTAAAACAGAAAAGTAAAGTATTTGAACAGTTCTACCACTACAAAGCTCTTGTTGAGAAGAAAATTTGACACTACATAAAAGTGTTGAGAACGGATAGAGGAGGAGAATATATCTCCAAAGACTTCCTACATTTCTGTAGGGAGCATGGAATACACAAGAAATTTACCACAAGCTATACACCTGAGCAAAACGGTGCAGCATAAAAAAATCATACAGCCATTGTGGACATGTCAAGAAGTATGTTGAAGAAAAAGCATTTTCCAAATGATTATTAGGCAAAATTTGTCTCTTGTGCAATGTATATCATAAATAGATGTCCAACCAAAAGTGTTATGAATATAGTTCCAGAAGAAGCATGGAGTGGAACAAAGCAATTTGTCACTCACATGAGAGCGTTTGGATGTGTGGCATATGCACATGTCCCGGATAAATTATGGAAGAAATTGGACAACAAGGGAGAGAAATGTATATTTATTGGGTACATTGATGAATCCAAGGCTAACAAGCTCTATAATCCATCAACCAAGAAAGTAATAATCAAAAGAGATGTTCAGTTCATAGAAGACGATGTTTGGGATGGAAGTTTAGAGAAGAAAGTAAATGTGAAGACATGTATTTCTCATGAAGAGAAAGAAGAATGGACTGCAGCAAGTAACTCTTCAACGGTGGCTCCTTCTCCACCTAAACAAGCTCAACATAACACATCGCAATTAAGAAATATAACAACATTGGGAAACCAAGGAAGTGCTTCTCCAAGCACACCACAGGGATCAACAACTCCCTCGAGCTCAGGTGCAACTCCAAGGACATATTAAACAAATATAATAAGACCAAAATTCCAAAATTTAAGTGAAATTTATGAGAAAGAAGAAGTTGATAATAGTGCTGCTGTGAATTCCTTCTTTGCATTATTTTTTCATGTTGATGACCCAATCCATTTTGAAGATGCAGTAAAAGAAGATAAATGGGTTGAAACAAGGAATGTAGAGATAGGAGCAATAGAAAGGAATGACTAATGGTAGTTAATGGACCTCCCACAAGGAAAAGAAGTTATGGCAGTGAAATGGGTCTATAAGACCAAGAGAAACATTGAAGGAAAAATAGAAAGGCACAAATCAAGAATAGTTGTCAAAGGCTACAAGCAGCAGCAAGGAAGAGACTATGAGGAAACATTTTCACTAGTTCCAATGATGGAGACAGTGTGGACAATGTTATCTATAACAACACAAAAAAAATGGAAAGTTTATCAAATGGATGTGAAGTCAACATTCTTTAATGGAGTGATGAAAGAGGAGGTGTATGTTGAACAACCTCCTAGCTATGAAATAGAAGCCCAAGAACACAAGGTGTGTAAGCTACAGAAAGCTCTTTATGGGCTAAACCAAACACCACTAGCATGGTACAACATGATTGATGCTTACCTGATGGACAATGGGTTCGACAAGTGTGATGGTGAACCCACACTCTACATCAAACAAAATGACAATAAAATTATTATTGTTGTTTTTTATGTAGATGATTTGGTTTTTACAAGAAATTATGCTTCTCTCATTGTTGATTTCAAAGCAGTCATGAAAAGTGAGTTTTAAATGATTGACTTGGGGTTATTAAGATATTTTTTGGGCATAGAAGTAAAACAAATAGAATAGGGAATTTTTATCTCCCAAGAAAAGAATGTTGCAGAAATTTTAAAAAGGTTCAAAATGCAGAACAACAAGCCATCATCAACTCCAACTGTCATTGGGTTGAAATTGAGCAAGGAATATTGTAGCAAGAATGTCAATCCGACAATGTACAAAATCATGGTTGGTAGTCTAATGTATTTGAATGCAACTAGGCCTGATATAATACATGCAGTAAGTTTGATATTCAGATTCATGGAGACACCCAAGGAGACAAATTGGCAAGCAGGCAAAATAATTTTAAGATATGTAAATGGAACAAAGGAGTATGGTGTTCTATACTCTGAAACTGATGATTTTAACCTGATTGGTTACACTGACAGTGATTGGGATGGAAGTTTGATGACAAAAGGAGCACATTAGGGTATGTTTTTCATTTTGGATCGGGAGCCATTTCATGGCTTCCAAGAAGAAGCTAATAGTTTCATTATCAACAACAGAATTTGAATATGTAGCAGCAACAACAATATCATGTCAAGCAGTTTGGATGAGAAGGACGTTGAGGGATTTATGCCGTGAACAAGGCAAAGGAAGCACAATTTTCTGTGATAACAGTTTGAAGCAAATGCATTCTAAAAAAAAAATTGTTTTCCACAAGAGAGCAAAGCATATTGATGCCAAATACCATTTCATAAGGGAATTAGTTAACAATGGTGAAATTGTGTTGCAGCATTGCAGGTCAAAAGAATAGTTTGCAGATATCCTCACAAAGCCATTGGGACCAAAAAAATTTGGTTATCTCAAAAAGTGTCTGGGAATGGTTAATGGCAGCAGTTGTGATTAAGGGTGAGTGTTGGAAATATGCCCAACCACCACCATGAATAACACTGGTAGCCGCCACACTTAAATTGAATTTTGTTGCAGGGAAGGACAAAGCCTAGGTTTCAAATCTATAGTCATTTTCACCCAATATCAAGAAATAGAGTACCCGAACCACACTCTATATTTAATTCCTTACCTGTTGCATTTAGTTACCTTTTTCCCGCACATCATAGCCCACAAGTTTTAAGGTTTACCTCTTAAAGCTTAGCCGAAACTTATATTTCTGCCAATACGATTTAGCGGGACCCATCATACCTTATCGCATTACGAAATCATATGCAAACCTTTGTATTTCATTTTTCCCTTACCTTTTCGCTTTTCACACTCCCCATTGTTTACCGCCCACATACTGCACTTCGCACATTTTACCATTTAATTTTTAAGCCCTGCATCAAAACTTGTAATGTTGCGATGCGACATCCTCATCGACATTACAAATCTTAAATTTCGCACTTCGCAATTTTTATCATTTACCTTTTACCGCACCCACATTTCTCACTTCGCAATTTTTATGATTTACCTTTAAGTGCCCGCAAGTTATTTCATTTATGTTGCGATGCGATCGCAATCGCACGTTGCAAGCTCAAGAGTCTAGTGCACCAAGAATTTTGCAACTTATTTTAGTTGCAATACGATGCGATCGCATATCGCACACTGCAAGGTCAAATGGATAGCGCCCACAAATTAAAAGTTAAAATCGCTGAAATGCGATTTGTGATGACGGCGCAGTTGCGATGTGGTTTCGAAGCCGAGACCCATAACATTTCAAGTCCGTATGTTTCTGTTTTGTACACAGTTCCGTGTAAGAACAAAAGATCATAGCGGAAGGACGTTTTGGTTGTTATACATCCGTTCTAGCATTTAATAGCATTAAGTTTACATGCTGCACCATTTTATATTAAAGGAATATAATTTGATATGCTTTTAGACATGAATGAAAAGAATAATACTTCTCCTATGTGTTCTCGCTCTCTGTCTATGTAAATTTTTATTCCCGCAATATTGCATTCTCTTTGTTGAAAAAGAGAAATGCATCCATCTGTTGTTTATTTCCATTTTCCCACATGGTATGAGAGCATACTAGAATTTCCATCATATTTCACAAAATAAAAATTCAGCGCTGAATAATGCCCACTAGCTCTCACGTTGAGATTTTAAAACTAATCTACTTTAGCAACCATGTTATCCTTAGTACTTCTCACAAAAACATAACACTTGAATATACTTGTCACTTTTGACCATGTAGACATGTTTCTTTAACTAGGAGAGAAGGTAGGAAATTTAAATATGAAACATCTATAGGAATTTTGAATCTGAAGCATTTGTTAAATTTGGCTTTTTTTTCAACTTTATTAGTTTTTAATCATTTTAACGAAAAAGTTGATGGGCATGAAATTTTGTTTTGGCAACATTA
Source organism: Pinus albicaulis (assembly GCA_034641835.2). Lineage (NCBI taxonomy): Eukaryota > Viridiplantae > Streptophyta > Pinopsida > Pinales > Pinaceae > Pinus > Pinus albicaulis. Next base: position 864,369,872 of record CM076572.1, read on the forward strand.
ATAACGGTTTTAATCATTTCAAGAAAAAGAAATATTGATGAGCATGAAATTTTTTTGGCTGTGTTTAGTGGAAAAATCACGCAGAGTCAAATTCCATCCCTGAGCTACTAGATCAGATTAGTTTCATTCAATCATAGAAAAAATAGGAAAAAGTAGTGAATACAATCCTTCCGGTGAACCTTTGAAGGTTTGGCCGAATGCAAGCCTTGTAAAAACGTAAAAAGCAAGTGTTCCGTGGTATCTTCATAAACAAGTGTATTATCTTAATGTGTAGACTTCGTCAAATGCAATGAATGTATTTGAAAGCCGTTCCAAGCGGTGTACTCTATTCAGTGACTTTAAGATCATTAGACAAACATATCGAGAGCCTCCGGAAGCTGCAGGATCTTGGTTTAATTTATGTTATCATTGGATTGAAACCTAGAAATTTAAGTAGACCTTTTTTTCTGAAATTTTTGATTTAATAAAAGTCTATTCTAAAAAGCTTTATAAACTTAAAAATTTACTAATTTTTCATATTATTAAACACAAAACAAAGATGAAACAAAAACACAAAAGACGTCGGTAGCGAGGGAAAATAGGGAGATGGGACATTAACAACAAATAAATATAATGACAAAAGCCAACCTGTTTGGCTACTTAGATATGTGCTACAGGTCATAGCTTTTTGTGGTAGGATTACGTTGTTATAATATATTGCAGTAGTTTAATTAGACTGTTTTTTTGTCTTGAAAATCATGGAAATTTTGGTAAGATTTTAAGAAAATCTGGCGGAGATTTTTCTGAATCCACGTTATAACTATCCAACTTTAATATTTTGGGTGCCCCAAAGGTTTTTGATGGTGCTGAATCCATTTCCACCATCAAAATCATGATTCAAACAATGTTACTGTAAGATTTCTTAAATTTTTTTGGCTCGGATTCCAGTGAATTTTGACGGTTTGAAGTAATTCTCCATCTCATTAGACAACTCCTAATATATTGAGTTTTAATTATTATTTTTGAATTTGAATTGTGTGAAAAATATAACTGGTCTAAAATTATCTAATTTTTTTCGGTCAGAGAGATCAAATCTTTTGAGATATAAATCTTTTTTTAAATTCTATATTAAAAAAAATGCTATTTCTAAGAATTTTTAATTGTTTATTTATATATTTATTTTTAATTTTTTATGAATTCACATTATTTTAATGTTTTGTATAGTTATTCTTATTTTATTTTTAGATTTTTTATTTTTTTATTTTGGTGGACATGAGCCAATATCAATTTTAATGAAAAACAACAAAATTACACATCATAATATATTGAAGTGTAGAACCGAAAAACTAAATAAAAAGACTTATTCAATAAATTAGATATGTAAATAAATAATTGTGACACATCACTAATAGTTCAATTCATCAATAGAATATTGAGGTGGAGTATAAATGATAAGGTTAAACAAAACTCAAAACTGACTCATAAAACTCCCGTACAATATTATAGCGGAGGAGCGGAGGAAGTATTTACAATTTTAAATATACATTTGTAAAAACATCTTAATGGTCTTTTATAATCCATAAAAATATTTTTTTACAATTTTTTTTATAGATGTTTTAAAAAATACATTCAGTTATGAGTATGTACTTTTTAGAAGGAAAGTTAATAGTTCAAGATCTAAAAATGTATAGCAAAAGTGAAACCTTGTCAACCAATGAGTAATTTTAAATATAGTGATTTTGCTGGTATAATATTGACGAGTTAAGTTATATTAACAAATAACAACTAGTAACTAATTTAACAACCATTACTACATTATAATAAGTTAGAAATAAAAAATTATTGGAAAAATACATGATAGAGGTGTAATAAAAAATTTAAACATTATCTGATAGCAAAAGTGGCATATGACGACCATTTTGACCTTCAAATTCCAACCCTCACTCCATCGAAACTATTACGATAGGCTCTCTCCAATACCCTCGAGCTTTTTTTTTAAGGTGGCTTTTCGAGGCTTGCAAGAGTAGGAAGGCAAGGTTTATAGGTTGGGTTATTTATATTAATGTAAGATGGTGGTATATGTTATTTATTATAATAATAATAATAAAGTTAGATATCAAATTTGTATATGAGATTTTTTTGTTTGTGAGACAAGGGACCTGGTTCTACTTATTGATTTGACTATTAAGTCTACGAAGACATACATATTCTATCTTTCTCTGGTTTTGAACCTATAACCTCTTAAAAGGAAACACATGCTCTTAACCTATTGAATTATAATAAATATATATTTTCACTACTAACAATAATTACTATTTCACTTTAATGAGTTTGTGATCTAAAATAGATATATTGTAATGTAAGATAGATATATTAAATGCCCAACAAAACTAGATCCACTGTTTTTTTATTATGATAAATATATAATGCAACTGCTGAGATATACTAAGGGTCCCACATTAGATGCCCAACAAAACAGTGAATCTACTGGTCATTGGATTATGATAAGTATATAATCCACCTACTGACATATACTGCGGCCCCACATTAAAAAGCCATTAACCCAAGAATATATTAGATGCCCAACAGGACAGTGGATCCATTGATGTATATTAGATGCCCAACAGCACAGTGGATCCATTGATGTTTTTACAGACCTTCAGAAAGATCTTTTACTGGCTTAAGCTCGTGGGTTCTCTTCAAGGGTCTGAGTTAGAACCGTACGCGGACCCCTCCCAGTTGCATATTGAACATGATATACCGCACAACTCGAGAGTCGGCACTGGCTCCTGTTCGCCCAGCTCACTGCATTTTGTGGAATCATTAGATGACATATCTTATCACATCGGCTCACGACTGTTTGAGGATTATACTTGCTTGATCTGGTGGATTTTCAACGGGGCTCTGCATCAGAACCGTATTTGGATTGGACTGCGTATCTCTCGTATTTTCAAAATCTTTTGAGGAGCTTTTATTTGATCTGCAGATCCGACACTTCTTGCCACTCGGTACCTCAACTGATCACTACCCACGAGCTGAGTGTTATTTTTTTTTGGGACAATTGTTCGTGTTGCAGGATCTGCGTGCTCTACTGTTTTTTGCAGGTTTGATTTGAGGGTGAGACAGTGCCTGTGAGGCCTATTGTTTTGGTACCATTACTTAGAAACTGTTTACACATGTTCGTGTTGCAGGATCTGCGTTCCCTACTGTTTTTTGCAGGTTTGATTTGAGGGTTAGACAGTGCCTGTGAGGCCTGTTTGTTTTTGTTCCATTACTTACAAACTGTTTACACAGCAAATTTGTGTGGTTTGATATATGTTCCAGCCTACTCGAAGATTTAACAAATAAAGAACTTTTAAACTTTAAACTGTGATCCGCAACCGATGCATAATGATTTCCATTTTGATTCCGTTAACTGTGACGAAGTGTTGAATTTATCCTGGTTATATCAAGTTATATATCTATCATAAACATTTACTTGGACAGTGTTGTGAAGATCAAATATTTTTGCATTGTAAATTTCTTTTACTAATCTCTTTCTTCTTTTTCTTTTTTTTTTTAAGTTTAGACTAATTTTATTCTTTCTATTTTGTCTCCTCTCATCTCACTCACTGGTTTCGAACTGGTGACCTTGAAGACAGAGTGCTTTAAGAGTGTTCTACTAATTAAAAAAAAGGTTTGCTGTCAAAAAAATTGGTCCCCTGCCATGTCATGCCATTTGATAGATTGTTTGTTAAAATGGATATATTTATCTATTTATATAGATGGATATAATTTTTCATTATTTAAATTGTATTTAATTTAGTGAGAGGCCACTTGATAGATCCTTAGTTAAAATGGATATATTTATCTATCTATATTGATAGATATCATTTTCCATTGTTATTCAATCCCTTGAAAATCTCTTTAGGCACTTGTATTCTCTAGGCCACTTATGGTTGCAATTCCAAAGATTTCAATACAAAATGACAAAAAAATTATACCCAAAAAAGAACCAAAATATAGAATACATGAATTCATATATATGTGTGTGTGGGGGGGCGGGGGAGGGTTATTGAAATATTTTATTTATGTTCGACATTGAATTTTTTAATTATTAGAAATATTTTTTAAAGGGCACAAGTTAATTTATTTTTTTGTAAGCTTGGAAAATCCTTTGAAAAAGAAAGGTAAGCTTACACATCCAAAAATGTTAAATGGCCTCAACCCACCCACTAGGAAAGCAGGTTTGTTGACCATCTAACGGCATTGTAATCCATCCAAAATTTAAAGGTTCTCATATTGTCGCGTAGTGCAGTATAACTCTCAATATGCCTAATTGACCTAATAGATACATACCTAAAACATAAATCGAAAGTCTATAAAGCCATCATGAAAAAAACATGACCATGATAATCATCCAATTACTCATGAGAGGAGCCGATAGGTGCAAGATCTTTGGTGCTCGAACCCGACAGTTCGGTCTCAGAAAGGAAAGGGATGTGCTTCTCAATCCCATTAAGGAGAACATTTGAGAGTTGAATTCGATGTTGAATCTGTTGAAATTCCATGTGAATTTTTGGGAGGCTTGTATATGGTTAGCATGGACCAACAAAAATGGATGCCATTTCTTTTTCCACTATAATCTTCATAATCCAATGTAAATTAATTGTCTGTTGAAACTAAGTATATCTACCTCAAGAGTTACCAGGATCCTGGATCAAATACTTTCAGTCCTCCAAGTCCAAGTTAGTGTTCTCGACCTGTTGCTTTAACTCTGATTCCCAACCTAAAATCAGCTGACAGACAAGGGGGAATTTTAATATGGTAAGCTTGAATGACTTCCTGTGTCTTCCCAACAATACCACAACACCCTTTGCACTTGGGTTGTAGAGGTTGTTATTTCCCAACACCACGCCCTCTACCTTTACTTCGTCTCTCAGCCTGACCCCCATGTCCTGCATTCCCTTTATGAGAGGATGATCGAGCCATACGACTGACTTGGAGACCACACGAGAGTGTGCTGAACCAAAATCTATGAAAACCAACACCAACTATATTAGATTTTGTTTGATCTATCGACTAGCTTCTAGAGGGATAGACATGCACAAAATCTTTACCAGGTGAGAAGTGATCTATTCTTACAAATGTGAGAAAACATAATACAACATAATAGTAAGAAAGGGCCTCAGAAAACCTAGTATCCTCCATGGATTTGACCTAGCCTCAACCCAACTAGTAGTCTTTGTTTTCCTTGAACTTCTAGTAACCCTTTGAAATCAACATTTCTTGATGGTGGTTTTTCTTACAAAATACCCTTGCCACTTAATGAAGCTGATGTTTCATTAAGGAAACAGTTTGAGAAAAATTCCATAAACTCAGAACATTGGTTAAAACCTCAACATTGTTTACAGAATGCAAATCCATCAAAAAAGAAACATTACGGGAATTTTGAGTTCTAAAATGGGCTTCCTAGGAAAAATGCAAAAAAAAAAAAAATTATAAGAACCAATAGGATTCAAGATGATGATGTCAACCATGGGCGATGATTCACCATTTTTGCAGTAAAAAAGTAAAAATAATAAAAAATAATAAAATAATAAAACTACTTTTTCAACTCGTATTTTCAACTTATCTCCATATGGTTTTACTCAAATTTCAAGAGGAAGTACTCGTTGGATGCAACGTTTAATTCCTCATCCAAGGAGTACCCATGCTGCATACATTTGATGGACCTTGCTACACGAGAAAAGATAAATACACGAAAAAATGTGTTTGCAATCACGTTTTTCATGCATTTCTCAATTTTCGTGTAGAAGGATCCATTGAAAGTATGCAACATGCGTACTCCTTGGACGAGAAATCAATTTTTTCATCCAACGAGTGTTCCTACCCGAAATTTGAGCATACCCATAGAGAGATAAGTTGAAAATACGAGTTGAAAAAATAGTTTTTTCCTTTTTTCCCTCTAAAATTTGATGATGTAATGAAATATTATCTTATTATTTCCTCTATTATTTTATAATTTCCTTAGGAGGCTCGTTTTAGACCTCAAAATTCCCCTAATGAATACCATAATACGCATAAAGGTTATCAAGGTGTCAGAGTCAGGAATCAAAATTAAGATTACATGTCTCACAAGCGGCCTAGGGACCCACAAAAATTTCCATTCCCCTCAAATTAGCAACAATCATATTGACATTCAAACAATGTCATTGAACTAGAGTAGGGAGGATCAATTTAGGACTAGAAAAGACATACTCACACAAAATGCTTGCAAACTGTGAGACAAGGATGCGTAGAAACCACCCTTCCATAGCTACCCTTGGAACTTGGAGGAGACACTTAACCATGACAAAAAACCAAACTATGATGCATGAACCAGACCTCAGATATAAAGAGACTAATCGAAACTCACACCTCACAATATTCCTTACAACTTCCATTGTCAACCTTACACATGCAGGTAAATAAATGAAGGTCTTCCTATGGCCATCTTGCATTGTGGCTCATTATTAGACTGTCCTTGGGTCGAATCCCACTCAGAATACTACACTAGATCACACCCTGATCGTGGAAGAATTAAATAAATTATATATCTTAGTGTTATTACATTTTTTTTCTTAAGAAATAAGGAAACATTATATTACCAAAAATATTTTACATAGAGTACATTCTAAGAAGAATTGTAAAGAGTATTGTTTAAATGAGAAGAAGTATGCAAAGTGCTAACCCTAGACTGAAAGGAATTAGAGAGGGACCACCTTCCCATGAAGGGGAAAAGAGAAGGTCCTTTAGTATGAGAAAAAATATTGTTCGACAACATGGGCCATACAAAAATGAAGGCAAAGCCATACAAAAATGAAGACAGGGCATACAATGGCCATACAAGAAGGATTCTTATTGGCATGATAATCGAAACTTAACCAACAATGTAATATGAAGAAAGACAAAGACAAATAAAACATAATGGGAGACATGGTGAAGTTGATTTATTGCCTCTAGAATTTCTTAGTTCTTGTTGAGCTTTGGTGTGGCCTTCTTCCTTTTCTCCAACAATTCCAAGCGTACCTTATTCTCCATTTTCTTCAAGGACGAGGCAACCATAGAAACTTGCTTCTCACTAATATGATTCACCTTTAGTAGTGTGGGTTGCATTGGTTGGATGCTTCAACTGATTATTTTCCTTATATTCAAGCTTCTCGCTCGAAGAGGAGTGTTGGACCACAATACCTTTTCCTTTCACATCTACTACTGGAGGACCGAGGAGATTAGGGGATCCAGGTTGGTGGGAGGAATTTAAATCACAAAGCTTTCCATGGAGCTAGTTGTTGGTGGAGTTAGGAGAAAATGAAGGAAAACAACATCTATAGCCATGGAAATATGGTGTAGTTCTAGACAGGTGTTGTTGAATAAAATTCCCACCTTTGCCATCCTTCGACCCACTAAAAAATTAGGAACTTACCAATGACCGTTACCCATATGCCTGAGCTCCTTATCCTCCCTTGTATCCACTAAGTTGCAAATTTAGGTTAGTATATCCATATCAAACAATTCCACATTTTAATCATGCGAAGGAGAGCAGGGTGGATGCCCTCATCCTCAACCTCCTCATGTGGCTCAACCTCATTTTCTAACCATATATGCTTGTCAAGACTCATTGAACCTTGAGCGTTTCCCTCTAAGAATTGTGGCAGGGAAACCAACATTCCTGCTTTCAACGTCAACCTCCTACAAGATGAAATGGAGGAGAAAGTTAAGGGACTAAGACATATATCTTAACTCGAGCATGAGAGCTAATGTAAGGTTTATCGTGAGCAGAATTTGGAGGGAATGTTTTGAACAACTTGAATTAATTAAGACTAAGATTGCTTGAAGGAATTCCACAACGCATGGCTGCAACTTGGACACCTTAGTCATTGTAGGCTTGATTGTTGACCTGCATGATGTGATAGGGCATGTTAATCAAAGAAGCACCCAAATATGGGAGATGAATATCCTGATTGACTATGTGGTTTCAGTCGAAATCCCAGGCTGCTATGGAGGGGGAGGTCAGGTACCAATCCTCAAATTTATTTTTATATTCGACTCCTTTGTTTTCTAGAAATTCTTCTAGTGACTTAGCTTTGTGTCTAGCATGCGAGAAAATTATAACATCCCATTGAGATAAGAGTAATACTAGTTTTTGCATGCTATGATATAATCTCGAATTTAGAGACAATTTTGAAGTAGGGGATCCATTAGTGATTTTATGAGCTTCCTAGATGATAATCCTAGAGTCCCCTTTAGTTATGTGAGGATAGATATGAGTATTAATTTTTATGTGAAGTCCTTGGTAGGGAATCTAGCTGAGTTGAATTGTTTCTTTCCTATCCAATGTATCATGTCTAGAGCCTGATAATTTCCCCTTTATGGGTTCGAATGACCACTTCATTTCCATATTCCTCTTGATTTCTTTTTGAGGCATTTACAAATTTGGGTTTATAATTCTGCTCTAGAGGAGACTACCAAATTTTAGTACTGGGATACATAGTTCTTTTGCTTGGAGATGCACCTCTAGTTTTGGGGATCTTGAAATTCCACAAATCTAGGATCACCCTCTTTGATGGATACCCTTGGACATCCCTATCATCCAATCGAGAGAGGAAAAATGTTTACCCAATATGTTTTTTGAAGAGAAGCCATATTCATTTTGGGGTTTAGTGTTTGTCAATGAAGGTTCTTTCATTTTTCTCCTTCCATATTTCCCATGTCAAGAGGCTAAATTTTATTGTCCTAAGTAAATTAAGGATTGGAATTTGGAAAATATTCCTTTCCAAATTATTAATTGATTTCGAGATGCCACCTTCCACTACATTGGTACTTTGAATCCATGAGCTAACTTTCCCCATAATTTGTTTTCTATTTCACAAGTCTAGTTGAATAAGTGGTCTATAGTTTCTTGTTGATAATTGCAAATGAAATACCATGAATGACTATGAAATCCTCTTTTAATAAGGTATTCCCAAGTTAGAGTGTGGAATCTTAGAAGGATATAAACGAAAGTTGTAACTTTTGGTGATAGTTTCATAGACCATAGTTCTTTCCAGAAAGGGTTTAGATCTTAAGGAAAATCTGGGGTCATGAGATGGTATGCCTCTTTGAATGTGAAATTTCCTGTAATTTTGTATCCCTACCTTATGAAATATTATACTTCTTTCTCCCTAATGGATATTTTTAGGATAACTTGCTGGAGAGAATTTCGGTTTTGCTTTGTTTCTTTCTCCCTATATAGGATATGTTACTTCCACTTGCGAAACCCTGTGATTCCATTGTGAATCCAATATTGATGAACCAAGTTTTTTCCAATGTTCTGGGCTATTTCTTGACTGAGAGAGGTTAGGAGAGTACTACCCAATCCTAGAATTTTTTTCTTAGAATTTATCAATAATTGTGTTGTTTTTCCATCCCTAATTTCCTAGAAACTATGAATTTGAACTAGAATTTTGTTAATGCTAGAAATATTCTAGATGAGAGAGCCATGTGACTATGTGGAGAGATGAATAAGGTGTTTATTTTCTATGTTCCAGGAATATTTGGAGTTCCACATGAGATCTCTTTGTTCCAAATTTTACTTCATGCAACACAACCATATTTTCGCTCCCAAAAAATTATTGGTTGCTTCTAGATCATGTAAATTGAGCTCTTCTTTTAATTTCCAGAGGGAAAGAGTCTCTGATTTAACCAAATGCCATTTATATTAAGGTTATATCCCCTTAATAATAATGTTATTTAGAGGTTTCTGATGCATCTGAGAACCCATTTAGGGGCCACCAAGATCGAAAAAAATTAGGTAGTCATGGATTGAAGGAAATATTTGAGAATAAAGGGGCTAGCAATGTTAAGAGATATGAAGGTCCAACAACTGAGCTCCAAATAGACATTGTCAATATTGTCACGCCATGAAATTTATTTATGGATAATTCCATGGGAGGAGCATCAAGGTAATTTGAAAGAAGGGTATCTAAGGAAAATCATAGAATAAACTTCATAATTTTTGCGTAATGAGGTAAGTGTTGAAGAATATGATCTGAGACTTTTTCCATATTGATTGAAGTGTTAGAGGCTTCTAAGAAAATTTCAAGGAAGGATTTGAAATCCTTGGGTTCTTTTTCCAATGGGGACTTCAAAAGGAGGGTGTCGTCAAAAAATTACTGGTGGTAGAGGGTAAATTTATCATGAAAGGAAATGTAATTTAGAGATCATTTCTAAAGATAAACCTTAATGGATATGCCTATGAATTTTTCCATGAGGATAAAGAGAAAAGGGGAGGTCATATTTCCTCATCTGGTTTCTCGAGAAGATTTGAATGTGTGAGATGATAATCCATTAACAGGGATGGAGAAGAAAACAATGGAGATAAGTGACATAACCCATTGGTTCTAGTGGGTAATAAATCGAAATGAAAGACACTAGTAGAAAATGGCTAATTAGTTAATAAAAAACAACTAAAATTTGCATATAAATGACTATTTTTTAGTCAGTGACCAATAGTAGCTAATTTACAGTATCTTATAACGCGACCAACTTTTGGTCATTTTTAGCTTAGTCATTAATTGGTTATGTCAATTTTTTAATCTAGTTGTATATTTGGCCATTAATTTGGTCACTAATTTAGTCATTAATTTAGTCATTGATTTTATCATTAATTTAGTCATTGATTCGGTGATTAATTTGTTTATTGATTTAATCTTTGACTTGGTCATTAATTGTCACAATTAATGACTAAATATACAACAAAATATATGACTATATCATCACCCAAGAAAAACCATTAATGACCAAAGAAATATGACCCAAATGTTGGTCGTGTTATAAGATACTGTAAATTAGCTACTAATAGTCATATATATGAAAATTTTAGTCATCGTTTGAAACCAATTGATGACCGAAGAAATATGATTATATTTTAGTCGTGTTATAAGATACTATAAATTAGCTACTAATAGTCATATATATGCAAAATTTAGTCGTTATTTGTAGTAACAAGTTTATCATTTGCAGTAGTCATTTATTCATTATCTAAACGACTAATTTAGTAGTTTATATTCATTTCATTTATTTCCATTAATAATCATTATAAATGATTAATTTAGTCATATATTCATTTTATTTGTGTTCATCATTAATCAATATAAACTACTATTTTGATAGTTTTAGATTGATCCTATGTGTTCATTATTAATCAACATAAATTAACTAGTATGATTTTTCAACTAAATTTTAAAAAAATGTCATACAATTTACATGTTCATCTAATATGAAAATGCAAATTTACATATATTAATTACAATACCAAGTACTATCAAGTGAAACTATAAATAATTCCAACCGCAAATTATATTATATAAAATTTCAAGTATTACAATATGAGTTTCCAACTTAATATTGGTTGGAGTAAAATTTATAAATAAAATATTGTTCATCACTTCAAAACATTATCATTATCTTGCCAAGGAATTGCAAGTGAATTCACCAACTCTGAAAACTTGACCACTAGTATTTATCTGTGTGCCTTATGCGGGGTATTGGCTCTATGAGTACCACTGGACCAATACACTTCTCTCTCTTTGTCACTTTAGTGTTATTATTCCTCTCTTTATTCAATCCTTTCTTCTTACCATCAATACTGAGTCCATTTTCTACAAAAAGAAAACAAAGAATGTTACAATGCAGAGTATAAGACATGAAATTCAATGAACACTAGAATATAAAATAAAGTAGACTATAAAGGATTTATATGATATATACCTCAACATCAGCAATATTGTTAATTCCATTTTTCCCCATAAAAGCAAGAAACTTGAACAAGTTTTCTTTAGTTGGGAAATAGTGTCCACTATGTGGCCAGATGACCTATATAAACAAAGCAAATAAAATGTCACAAATAAACACAACAGAGCTAGCAATTTCTACTAATAATGTCCCATGCTCCACTTTTGTATTTGTATCGTTTCCTCTAGTTGTCTCTAAGAAGCAGTGACAATTCAATAATAAGACTGGTTATTAGAAATCTAATGGGTGGAGCAAAGTATTGTTGACACAAGATTACAACAAGAAACTAAAAAATAATAAGAAAAGACTTTGTAAATTGTGATACTAACCAGGAATATAGCTTCAATATAGTAATATTCAATTATCAACGTAGTATTCAAAGGGAAAATAAATCCAATTCCCATAAGCCAACAAATTATGTATGCCCCTTGTTTTCCCTATAGTTAATTGAGAAAGATTAACACACACAATTTCCATTTAGAATCTATTAAATGGTTCTATAAATATTCAAAGAAAACTTAATGTTACTTAAGTATTCAAACGACTCATCTCTAATTCCACCAAACTTGAAAAAGATTGATCTGATTCCTCCCTTCTATTTAAAACTAGTACATTTATGTATTAAACTGGAAGTTGTTGCTCTTACCAAATTATTTGAATTGTTAAGCTGATTAATTAATAAAGAAAATGAGGAAAAAAAAACAAATATCCATGGACATCAGCCATTTTCATAATTTCTGCTACCGTTTCCAACAAAGTCTCGAATACATCCAGATCCGTAGTGGCTTCCAAAGCATGTTTCTATATTCCAAGCATATTTTTTTTTTTTTTGTTGCATGCATCATAATCTTCAAACAAAATATCCATTACATTATTCTCAATGAAGTAATGGATTTTCAAAAAAAATTATCTCCTTGCAACCTTCTTCTCATAAAGTGGAAGTATATCCAGGCATTTTATCCGTAAATGTTTTGTTCCCAGAAGGCCACTTTTGATTGTGTGGCATAGAAGATGAGAGATTATTCCCATAGTAGCAACAAAAAATTTCTCTAATGATTCACTAAAAAGAAGTCGAGAAAAGAGAGACTGAAAAATACTGAAAGTAAACTGTAACAGTTGTATTATTAGGAATGTATTTCCTTATATCTGATATAAAGTTACATCAAGGTCACTTTTCCCTGAGTTAGCTGAAATTTGTTTATCACACTAAGCACAAAAGAATCTTGATATAAGAACATCTATGTTTCCCAAATTCACTTTCAAACCAACATTTTTGTGGATTTGACACAGAAATTTGGTTGCATAATCTGTTGCCAAAGGAGTAGCAGATAAACATGCAATGTATCCAATATCATGAGCTAAAATTTCACAAACTTTGTCAGATTTGTCTTCAAAAAACACCTCTAATATTCTACACACGATTGTAATAACATCATATCTAGAATTGATGCAAGAATTGGCATAGATGCAACATCTTCAGCTTAGACATCAACAATATGATCTTGCAATACTAAGTCCAAAAACTCAAAAATGTTTTCACTCATTGCTTTGATCCCTACCTTAGGCAACATACTTATAATTCTGCACTTTTTCTTCTTGATGATATCAGATTGGATGTCAATATCATAAAACAACCATGGAAGTTTTAAAATTGACAAAAGTGTTTCTGTGTTCACAAATATTTGTTTGTTGCTTGTATTTTGAAATTTTTGAGAAAACACACTTAGCATTAAGCAAATATTTAGTTGTACATTCAATAATGTATCTAGGGCATATGGCATATAAACTTTGAAGGAAAGCTCCCATGGTCAAATCATAAATATTGGTCCACTAAATGTACAATATTCTTGATAGGAATTATCTATGCCTCCAGTGATGATGATGGTAAATGTATAAAGTGAAAACAAGGCCTTTGTAATTTACCGTTTCCTTAGGAAAGTAAAATACAAGATGCAAACATGAACGATGAGCTAATAAGGCCTTCTACTTGAACTCTTGTTTCGACAAGGCATCTATTCAGCAGTTTCAACATCCAAGAGGCAAATGGTTGCTATTTTACCTCTCTTGTAAAATCAATTAGAATACCCACACCGTCCGGCGACTTGGAGAAAGTAGGAAAGTCACAGAAAGGTGTTGGAGAGCTACAGATATAAAATTCAGTAAAGGACGTGTCAAAGCATGTTATAGACAAAGCATTAGAAATTGTGAAGCTAGATTCAGTTGCGTAAAATGATGCAACAGATAATAGGTATGCCATAGGATAATTACATAAATTTCATTTTTTGGAATAGGAATTAATGACCAACCTCACTGCTAAGGAAGAATGTCTGGTTTCCCAGGTGTAAAATGAATCTCTCTCAAAATTAAGAAGTGTGACTACTTCACCCAGAACATAGAATGGTCCACTAGGTAAGTAAATCATTGGCCTGAATGGACTACATAAGTAAGTTTTTGTGCACTGTGAAAAGAGAGTTTTGGATAGATTTTGGAAATTTTCTATAGACAAAACTAACTCTCACGCATGGTAGGAGAAGATTGATGCACATATTCTAGAGCCTAATTATTTCGGACAAAAAGAACTAAAGCAAGTTTCATGAAAAAATTCAAAGTAAAAGAAATACAAGCAAGATAAAGTTCATGTAGGCTAAGAAATCCAAAACAACGTGAAGAAGCCCCATACTACTTTGACTTCATCAGACGTGGAAATTAAAATAGTATATGAGGGTTATTTCTAGCTAAACATGTCAATGCTTACAAATCAACAAATTTATACAACCTGTAGCAAATATTCGAGAACAATTTGAAGTTTTTTTACACATTTGAAGAGGCCAAGCCACTAGTGAATAGCTAATAATTTCCAACAAACTGCACTCAGCATTTAGAAAATATAAGGTAACATGAAATATAGTAGCAGTTGCACATGCATTCAGAGTGTTGAGTTATCAATTTTTTTACCTATGTGAAGAATATATGACTTTCTCTCAGATCTATTTTAGTGTATTCAAGTCTCACTTGCATCTCTAGTGATAATTCAAACACCTTTTTCAAATCTGTTCATCAAGGAAAACAATTGATATGTTTTCTAGACATATGATTATAAGGCACTCACAATTTCAAAAAATATTTTAAGGGTTATTACCCCTTTGAGGAATTTGTTATTCAATGGGGAGGACACCTTATATGAGAGGAAGTCACCTTGCACACATTTCCAAGCTATTATTATGAGGATGTCCACTCATTGATAATTACTTTGTCTTCTCCTTTTTAGATTGTACTTCTACCATGGAATTTTCCAAATGAATCCTTCTGCATTGAATATTGATGGAAAGTTCTACTCATGATGCCACAAGTGCCACTTTCTTGGATTTTTGCATGGTCTTTGTACATTCATTCAAGGTTTGAAGAAGGAATCCGCTTTGGAGGAAGCCACACATGCTTTTAAGGAGGATTCATTCATTGTTCCTGAAGGTAGATACATGGTGAACCACTTGGAGGAGGAACCATACTTTGTGGTGCCATTTTAGGAGGATTGTTTCAAAACCAACTCTATTATCATGTTATTGTTGACTTGTATCATGGAGCTAGTTGATTGAGAGCATTATTTTTGTATTTTTCTAAAATATTTTGATAATTTTTCTTGGAGTAGAAAGGGGATCTCAACATACTATTGCTATCTTTAGTATAGAGTTGTTGAGGAGGTTTGAATGGTAATATTTTATTGTATTCCTTGAAGAGAATACTGAAACTAGGAAAAGGTTGTAGTAATAGTTGTGAGCATACTTACAGTGCTTCAGTTAGAACAAATGACACTATGGATACTAAAAAGAAGTGGTGGCAAAAAAATTTCAAGGTTTGGGAATAGCACTAGCTGTTCGAAAAGGAAAGAAGGAGATACAAAAATTGAAGATCATTTTCCAAAACATTCAATAGGTGAAACGATAAAGCTTCCTGGAAAATATGGTTTAAAAAATTTTGAGGTATTATTTGGTAGGGGTTGACATGCATTAGATTTCCCCTTATTTGTTGCAACTGATCAATGAATGGTTACAATCATAGCCTTAGTACTTGTCAAGGAGTTCTGTACCCTAAAGTTGTTATCTTTATTACTTGGTAGAATGGCTTTCATTAACATTGTAGATGGGAGCCTTTTGAAGGAAAGGGAGATTCATATTTAGTGTGGTTATTGTTTTTTCAAAAATAAAAGCTTTGTGGAATTCCAGCACAGAATTTGAATTGTGTGGTATATAAATCGAGTAGATAGTGCTACTTAATAGGAAAAATTTATGAGCCAGTGTAGTTTGGTATTTGAAGATGCCTCATATAGTTTTTCGAAGGAGGTTGTTAGCAACTATGGTATTTTACTAGGTTATTGAATACTCCTATACATCCAAATTTTTTTCATAATCACTCCAGGTTTGATTTTCTCTTTTACTAGTTGATTGACTACCCCTTTACATCCCAAAGTTTTTTGAGTTAATAATTCCAGAAAGTAACTAGATCTGATCTGTTTTCTTAGCTAGTTAGTTTTAGGATAATTTAACATCCCAGTTGTATCTTTATTCAGTAGATTTATAATCGGGTAGGTGGTAAATTTCCAGGATGGTGGTTTCAAAAAAAATTTAACACATACTATCAGATTGGACATTTTGATCACATGCATTTTCATTAGTTTTCATGACTTCCACTAATATTCCATTTCTCATTTTTTTGGTTAACTAGAGGATGGCTAGAAGTTTATGGCTTTAGAGCACTTACATGTCTTAATTTTAAAATTCTATAATTTAAGTGTCAACGAAATCGAACTTAATATTTAGTATTTCCCAGGACACATGCCTAAAATTGGGCATGGTAAAACTCATGAGTTCATATCTTTAGCATAATTTCAATTCTTCAAACAATTATTTTGCTCGGATACTATGAATAACTACAAAATGGAAACTCCTACATCCTATCAATATTAGTATGCATACATGATTTGTTTTACCATGTTCCTATCGTGAGTCCTTTAATGATTATTTGTATCCATTTTCACATAGATACCAACAGAGAAAACAATTTGACATAACATTCATCGCAATGCTTTCAATAATTGGAAATTTTTCTAATTAAATGAGGTATTCCACACTATATTATTTTATGGAAATTTAAAGATCAACAATATATATTTAAGGTAGTAGAGAAATAATGTTCCTAGAAATTAAAAATGTCTAGTTCATCTAGAAAGGAAAAAGGTATACGAGAAGCCTCAACACATTTCTACAAATTGCAATACCGAAAGTAGTATGAACATACCTCAGTTCCAACTTTTAGCTCAAGTATCTTCTTTGCTACAACCCCGACTGCTACTCTTCCAATTTTTTCCCGTGATGAAGATCTACCACCTCCCAAATTTTTATAGAAATTTAGTTATAACACATAAATCACTAAGTTGTGTCTTCAAAACAAAGAAGCATTTAAAGAGAGGCATAATACTCAAAAAATAGGCATGCTTAAGAATACATGAGCTAAACGAACACCATATTTGAATTCATATGTGGCACCTGCATGAGATGGCCTATAAGCTAATGATATTTCACTGTAATCCTGTCTAGTTCAGTAAAATGCAATCAAGAAAGAGTGGGTTTGGAATTTCAAAAGCTCGTGTGTTGTAAACAACTATCTTAATTACTTTGTAAAACACAATGACGGAATTTATGACACGATCCTCTTCTCTATTCAGAGTATAAACTCTGTAAACAAGCGCTCATGATTATAGTAGACATAATCATCATAGATTGAACTTTCCCCAAGAACTTTTATGATTTATCCAATTACTTATCACATACTATTACTATAATGACATATGGTTAGGCTTACCAGGACTACATATTATTCCTAGAGGTCATAATCATGTTTAAAATTCATCTATTTTTATACGACTTTGCTCATGAAGAAATTTATCATTATGAAAATGCCACTTCGAGGTTATATAGTACCATCATTATGAACAGTTCCTCTGCTAACTAGCCACAACAAATATCATTTCAAATCATAAGGTGTTCCTCCCACTCATTTTCTTTAAGGATCAGGAATTCTTGATTCGCAGTCAATATTGAATTAGGGTGTTTCCATTATAGACTTACAAAATATTCATTCTCTTATTGTAACAGGAACCATAATTCCTGAAGGTGCTTCTATCACTACTTTTCATGCTGCGCTTTTCAAAATGAAATGATCTGCTTCAGACACCCTAAAAATTATGAAGGAGAGGTCCTTGACTATATCATGAATTTGAATGTTGTTCAATATCTTATCTTTTCTACCTTTTATAGGACAAATGTCTTGTAATTTGAAGAAATGTGACACTTCTATTCTTGAAAGGATCTGTGAATTGGATGCCACTAATCTAACCTGTACCCAACCTTACACTATCTCAACTGTTGCAATAAAGTCATTCTACCATCCAATGAAGAAATTGATGATAATGAAGATTTTACTTTTGTAGGTGACAACACAAGGGTCAAGAATGCTTGATTCGTATTCAATCTCAAATAAGGGTGTTTCTGTTATAGACTTACACAATATCCATTCTCTTTTTGTAACGGTACCCATGATGCATGAAGGTGCTTCTACTAATTTACATGTTGTGCTTTTCAGAATCAAATGATCTGCTTTAGAAACCCTAGAAATTATGAAGAAGAGGTCCTTGACTATATCATGACGGTCATGATGGGTTTTGAATGTTGTTCAATATCTTAGCTTTTATACCTTTTATAGGATGAATGTCCTGTAATGTGAAGAAATGTGAAACTTCTATTCTTGAAAGAATCTGTGAATTGGATGTCGCTAATCTGACCTGTACCAAACCTTACACGATCTCAAATATTGCAATAAAGTCATTCTACCATCCAATGAAGAAAATTGATGATAATGAATATTTTACTTTTGTAGGTGACAACACACTTACTTCAACTGATGAAAATTCCCTCGAATGAGAAAATACAGAAATCAAACTAAGTTGATGTATCTCTGATGTCCTGAAGATGTATGTTGTTTGCCTTGTAATTATGGAGATAAAATTTTTGGAGATGTCATGAGAGGTTACTACTCACAATCCATGTCCTTGGAGAGCTAATATTTCAGAGAGTCTTGCTAGGAACTGAGTCTTGATCAAGACTTCTATTGTAAACCCTTAGACTACAGAAGTATTCTTGCAAGTTTGAACTCATTCTACATTAGATGTATACTTAGACAACTAGCCTTTCAAACAATAAAATATTCATGGATGAAACTTAAGTGAGTTACACCAATGAAAATTTTGTTATCTACGCCCTATTTCTAATAAAAAATATTTATCATACTTATGTTCAATAGTCTTGTTCAAAGAGTAGGGGAGAGGCCACACATTTCCAACGGCTACTTATGAGAACCTTAAACAACAACAAACATTAATTTGGTTCAGAACTTCAAATCAAATTTAAGAAAATTCAGGCCAAAAAAATCTCGGTCTATATTGAGGTAATTTCAAGTGAATAATCCACAAAATAGGTCTTTTGTTTATAGGGTAGAAGAGAGTGATTAAATAAATCCTCAAACTCGGACAGAAGAAACTTTGTACCTAGAGTTGTAATCTTCCATTAAAACTCAGATAAAAATGACTTGCAATCTTTGAAACTTGGATCAACCTGAGCTAAAGTCATTCTTGAAACTGGGACAAGCATGAAGTCTCATACACGTATAGCTATGACTCATATAAACAGGTGTCAAATAGTTGTCAAGAAATTCCTGTAGAATGAGCCCTTAGAGTCTTTAATACACCTTCATGTATTCAACTAATCCCACACCACAATAGGACTATTAATTCTCCAAAATTTGAAATATTTCAGAGAATAACCACTTGAAGTGACAGGCATACAAAATGAAGAATCCAAGATCAAACAAAGCCTTTTGTCCTTAAGGAGGTCCGAATGACTACTTGAGGACTGCGGGCAAGTTTAGTATTTCATTATTATAGTGGTTCTACAACAATACTCCTTGTTTTTCATAGTATAAGAATCAAGTCAATACTAGGCCTCTTGTTTGATTTGGCCAGACTTCAATGAACTCAATTCATGTTAAAAATTTCAAGCTTCTTTTATTCTGAAATAAAAATAACTGCTAGACTCCTATGAAAAATCATGTCACTATGAAACCTCAACGTTTACAAAAAAAATTCATAGTCAATGTAAGGGTCTCAGAGGAAAAAGATCTCCTGTGCTATCTCTCATTTCAGCTACATACCTAATGAGTCATGCCTTCAAGGTAGAATATATCACTTCTTAGTTGTATTGCATTCTCTTCTTGCTTGGGCTTGTGCTCACCTGTGCTCTGATTTACATGGATTGTAATTATAACATACACTATGTAAATTGGGTAATAAGCCACAGGGATTAAATGTGTCAACAACTAAACCTTTAATGCTAAATAGTAACATCGCACTGCGAAAATGGCTTGAAGGAGTTACAAGTCTACTAGATTTCATCCTCAATATCTCTACTAGATGCCTCCATCATACCCAGTTCGTTTGATATATAGATGAGTAGTGGTCAGGTGTAGCCAGACATCTTCTGCATTGAATATTGATGGATAGTTCTACTCATGATGCCACAAGTGCCACTTTATTGGAGTTTTTCATAGTCTTTGTGCATTCATTCAAGGTTTGATGAAGGAATCCACTTTGGATGAGGCCACACATGCTTCTAAGGAGGATTAATTCATTGTCTGTGAAGGTAGATACATGGTCAACCACTTGGAGGAGGAACTGTACTTTGTGGTGCCATTTTTGGAGGATTGTTGCAAAACCAACTCCATTATCATGTTATCGTTGACTTGTATCATGGAGCTAGTTGACTGAGAGTATTATTGTAGTCTTTTTCTAAAATATTTTCATGATTTTTCTTGGATTAGCAAGTGTATCTCAACATCCTATTGCTATCTTTAGTATACATTTGTTGAGGAGGTTTGAATGGTAATATTTATTGTATTATTGTAGTATTTTTCTAAAATATTTTCATGGTTTTTCTTGGAGGAGAAAGGGGATATCAACATCCTATTGCTATCTTTAGCATAGAGTTATTGAGGAGGTTTGAATGGTAATATATTATTGTATTCCTTGCAGAGAATCCTTGAGAAAGGTATTCTGAATTTTTTTTGAAGAAAATCTAGAAAATCGAGTCACATGCATTGTGCTTTTCAAATATTCTCTTTTAGAGCCACGAACAACTATATCATCTCTTTCATGGACAAGTTCTGATTATACAGAAGGGATATTCTGAAAAGTTTCTAAAGAAACCTTAGACAATGGAGTCATGAGCATTGTGTTTTTTAGATGTTCTCTGATAGAAACAACAATTCCCTGCTTCTGAAGCCCAGTGCAAGTAATATATTAAGTCAACTTGATCAATTTCCCATGCAAATAGTGAGGATGACTCATATATGTCTTTGTCGTCTCCTTTTGATCGAAACCAACGCTTGCAAAATCAAGATTGTCTGCCATGGATTTTCTTGGGTCCCATCTGAGAATCTCAGGATAATTTAAAATAATGCTACGTATAATTTCCTTTCTTAGTCCCAGGTTTGAAAAAACATCCACTGTAGAATATAGTTTTGTCTTTGAACTGTCCATAAAAAGTTGAGGCTTTATATAGTATAGCTTGCTAATCTCATCCCAAGGGCATCCCAAGGGCAACCGATACTTGCCAAAAGTATTAGCTTTTCTAAAATAAAACTACATTTCAATGGATTTTTTTTCCAATAAACAACAAATCTTGTTCTTCTCAACTTGAAAACCATTCAAACCATTAGAAATAATCAGAATTTTTTTATATACTTCATCCTTAAGAAGCAATGTGAAACATATACCACATTTACTGTATATATGTTATGGTTATCCTAGTAATATTCAAATGCATTCGGTTTCAAAATACAATATAAAAAACCTACTGCTATAAAGAACCGCTAGTACCATCGTTCTGAATTCCTCTGCTAACTAGCCACAACAAATATTGTTTCAAATCATAAGTTTTTTTTTCCTCTCATTTTCTTTAAGGATAAAGAATGTTTGATTCATAGTCAATCTCTAATAAGGGTGTTTTTTTTATAGACTTGCACAATCTTCATTATCTTATCATAACAATACCCATGATGCCTGAAGGTGTTGCTATCAATACTTTGCATGTTGCGGTTTTCAGAATCAAATGATTTGCTTCATACACCCTACAAATTATGAGGGAGAGGTCCTTGACTATATGATGATGGTCATGATGGGTTTTGAATGTTTTTCAATATCTTATCTTTTCTACCTTTTATAGGACGAATGTGTTGTAATGTGAATAAATGTGAAACTTCTATTCTTGAAAGGATATGTGAATTGGATTTTGCTAATATAACCTATACCTAGCCTTACACTATCTCAACTATTGCAATAAATTCATTCTACCATCCAATGAAGAAATGCATTATAATGAAGCTTTTATTTTTGTAGGTGACAACACACTTACTTCAACTAATGAAAATTCCTCCAAATGAGAAAAGAAAAAAATCAAACTAAGTTGATGTACCTCTCATGTCCTGAAGATGTATGTTGTTTTCCTTGCCATTATGAAGATCAAAATTTTGGAGATGTCACAATAGGTTATTGCTTAAAATTCAAGTCCTTGGAGAGCTAATATTTGAGATGGTCTTACTAGGAATTGAGTCTTGATCAAGACTTCTGTTGTAAACCCTTGGACTAGAGAGTCTTCTTGCAAGTTTGAACTCATTCTACATCATATGTATACTTAGACAACTAGCCTTTCAAACAATAAAATATTCATGCATGAAACTTAAGTGAGTTACGCTAATGACACTTTTTTTCTTTAGGCCTTAGTTCTGATAACAAATACTTATCATACTTATGTTCAATAGTCTTGTTCAAAGAATAGAGGAGAGGCCACAAATTTCCAACAAATGCTTATTAGAACCTTAAAAAGAAACAAAATGTAATCTGGTTCAGAACTTGAAATCAAATTTAAGAGAGTTCAGGCGAGATAAATCTTAGTCTGTATTGAGGTTGTTTCAAGTGAACAATCCATAAGACATGTCATTTTGTTATAGGGCACAAGAGAGTGATTAAATAAATCCTCAAACTCGGACAGAAGAACCTTTGTACCTGGATCTGTAATCTTCCATTAAAACTCAGATAAGAATGGCTTGCAATATTTGAAACTTGGATCAACATGAGATGAAGTCATTCTTGAAACTCGGACAAGCATGAAGTCTCATCAACGTATAGTCATGACTCATATAGCTAGGTGTCAAATAGTTGTGAAGAAATGCCTGTAGACTGAGCCCTTAGAGTATTTAATACACCTTCATGTATCCAGTGAATCCCACACCAAAATAGGAATATTACTTTCCCAAAGGTCAAAATATTTTAGAGCATACCCACTTGAAGTGACAGGCATAGAAAATGAAGAATCCAAGATCAAACAAAACCTTTTATCCTTAAGGAGGTCCGAATGACTGCTTTAGTACTGCGGGCAAGTTTAGAATTTCATTATTATAGTGGTAATACAACAATACTCCTTGTTTTTCATAGTATAAGAACCAATTCAATACTAGGCCTCTTATTGATTAGGCCAGACTTCGATGCGCTCAATTCTTATTAAAAATTTGGAGCTGTCTCTTATTCTAACATACAAATAATTGCTAGACTCCTATGAAAACTCATGTGATTATGAAACCTCAACGTTTACTAAAAAATTCATAGTCAATGTAAGGATCTCAAAGGAAAAATATATCCTGTGCTATCTCTCATTTCAGCTACATACCTAATGAGTCATGCCTTCAAGGTCGAATATCTCACTTCTCAGTTGTATTGAATGCTCTTATTGCTTGGGCTTGTTCTCACTTGTGCTCTGATATACATGGATTTAAATTATAGCATACACTATGTAAATTGGGTAACAAGCCACAGAGCTTAAATGTATCAAAAGCTAAAACTTTAATGCTAAATAGTAACATTGCACTACTACCAATGCCTTGAAGGAGTTACACCTCTACTAGGTTTCACCCTCAATACCTCTACTAGATGTCTCCATCATATCCATTTCGTTTGATAGATAGCTGAGCAATGCTTAGATGCATCCACACATATTATCCATTAAATATTGATGGAAATTTCTACTCATGATTCCACAAGTGCCACTTTATTGGAGTTTTGAATAAGGAATCCACTTTGGAGGAGGCCACACATGATTCTAAGGAGGATTCATTCATTTTTCGTGTAGGTAGATACATGGTCAACCACTTGGAGGAGGAAACGTACTTTGTGGTGCCATTTTTTGAGGATTGTTGCAAAACCAACTCCATTATCATGTTATCGTTGAGTTGTATCACGGAGCTGGTTGATTGAGAGCATTATTGTGGTATTTTTCTAAAATATTTTCATGATTTTTCTTGGAGTAGAAATGGGATCTCAACATCCTATTTCTATATTTAGTGTAGAGTTGTTGAGGAGGTTTGAATGGTAATATTTTATTGTATTATTGTAGTCTTCTTCTAAAATATTTTCATGATTTTTCTTTGAGTAGAAAGGGGATCTCAACATCCTATTTCTATCTTTAGTATCAAGTTGTTGAGGAGGTTTGAATGGTAATATATTATTGTATTCCTTGCAAATAATCCTCGAGAAAGGGTATTCTAAATTTTTTTAAAAGAAACTTTCGACAGTCGAGTCACATGGATTGTGTTTTTCAAATATTCTCTTTTAAAGCCACGGAAAAATTGATCATCTCTTTTATCGATAGGTTCTGATTGTACATAAGGGATATTCTGAAATGTTTTTGAGTAAACCTTAGACAATGGAGTCATGAGCAAGGTGTTTTTTAGATGTTCTCTGATAGACACAACAATTCCCTGATTCTAAATCCTAGTGCAATTAATATCTGTTGAATAATCACACACCATTAACACAGACAAAAACACACAGATTTAAACCCAAAAATAGTCATGGTGGAAAAGGATTCAGCTTTAGGGCTTCCTCACATATTTTCTCATTATTAAAAGAATGTAATATTACAATTAAATAAATGAAGAGACTGTGTCTCAAAATAGTGTGTGCTATCTTGGACACCTTGGTTGAGACAATTTCTCAACCATGCACACACCAATAAAGGAGCTACCTAAAATAACTCCTAACTTAGAGGAACAACCCAATCTAGAGAGTTAGACATAAATTCCTAAATTATAATATTTATTTTATTAATTTATTTATGATTTATAATTGTTTTATGAGAGAGGCTAACATTCCCCTCTTCAATGATAAATCCAAATTAAGAACGAGGAACCATATTCCAAGTTCTCATGTTGATCCTCAAAAACATTTCCTGAAAAACCGCTAAAGATGGATGTTGAAAAAACTACAATCTAAAGAGAACATGAGTCAGTTGCATGTCTGATTCATCTCTAAATTTCACTTTACAACTCCATCATGTGCCAAGTTGCAAAAGGATCCATATATCCTTTGTGTGAAATCAACATCCTTTGTCCACCGACAAAATTTTTTGAACGCCCATTGGCTGATGATGTCAAAAAAAATTCACTGTTGATTTTTCTGTGTTGAAAGATTCTCAGTACTGCTTTGCTGTCGACTGCCCACTAGTGAATTTGTTGATGCCCACTAGTCGATTTTGTTGGTTTTGTCGAGAATTTGAGTATGACAATCACCATCAATTTTATTGACACTTTCCCCCCTTTGTCAGCTGAAAGGAGAGACAATCCTCTGAAAATTATTACTGAAATCCCCCCCTTTAGGTGTAGGAGTGTTTCACTAGTTTACTCCTCCGTTCAACAGCATGAGAGTACCATCTTCTTTTCACTATTGGAGGCACTAGGTGTGATTGTATTAAATTGTAGAACTGATATAATATTTTGAATATGGATTACCATTCCCAAGGATCAATCCATTCATAATATATCTTCAATCTATCTGATTTTTGTTGGTTGCAGCATTTCTTAGATGAATGATTTGGCTTGCCACAATGGCTACAAGGATGGAGATCAAAAAAATGATCTTCCATATGACCGGTTCTTTGATAATGAGGACATTTTGGTTTTACTACAACTTCAAGTTACGTGCATTTCTATTTGTCTGCAACATTTTCAGAACGTGCTGAGGTGATTTTTTCAATAAATCCTACACTAGCAAAATTAATGGGCTTTTGATAATCTGGGATATGCAAGTTGGCGTCATCTTTGACATATCCTAAGCCTCGTTGACTTCTACTACTTTGGATTTCTTCCCATGGCTTGATGATTGGCTTGGAAGAAAGTTCAACTTTACCAGCTTTGACACTCGAATGTGTTAGAATGAATGACTTATCATCTCGATGGTTCAAAGATTTGGAAGCATCACTATTCTCTTGAAACTCATTTCTTTGTATTTGTGACTTCAGTTTAAGGAACTCAATTGTTTCATTGGTCTACTGTATATTTCGTGAAATATTAGCAAGATTTTCTTTGCTGATTTGCGCCATGTCTTCAACACTTGAGAGGATCAAATGGTGAAGAATTTGTAACAACTGGATGTGTTGTGCCATGTGAACTCGCTCGCTTGAATTCAGGCTCACTTGTCATAGATGTCGTTCTTTGAACTGTCTCACTTGATTTTGTTACTTGAATGACAGGCTTGCTTGCTGTGTTACTTGAATGGCATGCTCCTTTGATTTTTTTCTTGAATGGCATGCTCGCTTGTACTATTTCTTATTTCCCTTGCTTTAAAACACTTGCTAGAGGTGTAGAATTTTCTTGCGTGAACTCTTGAATTCACGCTAACTTGATGATGATCACTTTGCTTTAACGTTCGCTTGAGCGTGCTTGATTACTTCACACTCACTTGAATGAATACTCACGCTCGCTTCTAGGAGATGTGAAATTTTTGTTTGTTTTCTTTAGAGGTAAAACTCGTTCACTCACTTGATTCTACTTAAACGAAGAGTGTCAAACACTATTGAAAATACACCTAAGAGACAAATGACAAGTTCAATCTTGATGAATTAGTTGAAGACTTACTTGAATTAATGTAATCACCCAACCAATTCAAATTAGGGTGTCAGTTTCAACCGATAATGCACCCATACAATGTAACTTAGGTACAAAATGTTTATCGGCAAGTGATATAAAAAGTGTTTTTGATGTCGATTTCGTCTTGGCTTGGAATGCTTTATTTTGTAGCGTATTAAACTTGATTTTTTGATTAAGAGATGTGTTGTGAAGATCTCTTTGATGATGTGTCACATAAATGCATTGTGCTTGCTTTTTCTTGTGCACTCCAGCTTGATTACATGAGCTTGGTTAATTAAGTGTGATGACATGCATACTTAAGCTTTCTTATGTGCATGTACTTGTGTAATATTGTGTACCATATTACGAGAAGAGTGGTTTCAAAAATTGGACACAAATCATGCACACACATTCACTACACATGATGTACCTAAGATCTCCTTATTCAATTTCGGGCGGATCTAGGACACAAGCACCACCAAAAAGATATGTTTTTAATAATTACTAGAGTACATCATCTTTCAAATTCTCAAGAAATGATAAGCTCTATCTCACTTGAACTTTCTCACTTGACATTGTGACTTCTCAATTACAACTTTAATTTTGATTTGAATTTGAAAGGGACTTGATTGACTTTGACTCTTTAAATTAAATTCTTCAAAGGAAAATCTACCCTCTTTGACTTACAAAATTTTTGACTTTGGATGCAAAAAATATGTAAAATTAACTTAATTTTAAAATCAACTACCAAAATGATATAGCATTGTCCAACTATATATCATGAATACCTCATCCACAATTAAAGGATTTAATCTTTGTTGCGTAGATCGTAAATTCCACCAAGAAAATGTTGAGAACTTAGCACGACTGAGCATATCTAGCAAGAAAGTGAATGGAAGTTGCCACAAAATTTACACCATGCCATGAACCAAATATATTTGAGGATGGACCAGTTCAACATGAAGGGTTCTGATTTTCCAAGAATCAAATCCTCTTAAGAATTAAATCCTCTTAACAATGCAAGATTGTGAACTCCAGTATCCATCTAGTGTTGTTGCACTAGTGGTGATTCCAAATCTCAGTAACAACTCTGCTAATGTTTGTGTTAACAAAAGGTGTTGGCTTTCATCCACAAGGCTTCGCATATTTTCTATGCAAGTGTTCACACACTGGTAGATCTTCACACACAAAGCTTCACACCGCTGGTGACACTGGTTTCCTCCTTGATGGTTTCACTTCTTATGATATGGTTCTTAAGAGAACTTTGATCTTAACCTTGCACTATAAAAAAATACCAATACATTTTTCTTGGCGCAACATGCTTCAAAATCCAACAAGCTTCAAAATCCATGCTCCACTATGCATAGATTTGTCTACAAAAATGTTTTTCCATGCTGCAAGGATAACAAAGTCATCCTCCACATTGGCACCTTTTTTTTTTTTTTTTAAAACTCGTTGAAGATAGAGATACTCCACAAAAAAAACAGAGATAGGGACAATCAATACTAGGCTCTCTTCACCAGCTCCACACATAGGCAGATAAAATAATGGACAACTCCACACTTCAACACCGGCTCACTAGTTGTATTAACGATCTTTCTCTCATGAAGCGCAACATGTAGTAATGTTACACCCATGGATTGAAAAACGAAATTATGGTGTTGATACTTGAGAAAAAAATAGATTTGGAGTCACTCCTCCCCACTGGTATCCCTTTTTTTTATTGCACCTCCATAATGCCTCCACAGTCAATCAACACCACAACTGGTGTACTTGAGTTCTCTACTCCTCATCACCACAAAATCAATGTTACAAGTTCCATGAAATGAATCGGGACATGGAAACAACCTTGGATGCTCTGCCTTTGATTCCTCGCTGACTACCATGTGGCTGAGTGTATCAGTGTATCAGTGTCTCCATACTTGGCACGTGTACTCACAATGCCTTCACAATAAAATTTATGGTTATGTATCTCATGTTTATGATTGTTTGGGGCTAATACTCTAGCCTTGTTTATTACTTTGCAGCTGAACATAGAAAGCGATCCTAGCAATAGAGTTGTGAGGTAATTTATAGACTCGTTAATTTCGAAAACTCAAAAGCTTTCGCTGACCTGATCTGAATTGAATTTGGTTATTGTGAGTTCATGAAAAGATGATGCTACTGAAATAATAATTTCTAGGGTATTTGATCCACCTATCACCTTCTTGATGGTGTGAGATAGATGGTTATCAACATTTCCAGGCAGAAGCTGCAATTAGAGGTTTTTTTTTCCAACCAAATGTTAGGAACCCATTATTATCCTCAACCCTATATCCTTCCCCACATGAGAAGGCACTGAGCAACATGATGGCCTACTTGAAAGCATTGGATACCAAAGGAACATGCCATAAGCCAACATTTCTTAAGTGAACGCTCCAACTCAAGAGAGGTTCATGCCTTTCCACCCTTTCCGATTGATCATAGGCTACAATGTTGTATATCACTACTTTTAGCAGATCGTCGAATGTGCAATGGAGAGAGGTTATTCTATCCTTAGATAGAAAAGGAAAAGAATTATGTGGGTCATGTGTTTCCTATCACTGGTGACTATTGGCCAAACTTATTCCACACTAAATGATTGGCGGTGTCAAATATCACCTCAAATTGTTAAGTATATTCACTTAAAAGCACATTGCAATAGTGATTAAAAGATCATGCAACTTGTAAGAGGACGGAAATCCCAAGCAAACTTCCACAGGAGCTGAGATACAAGCCCCAAAAAAACCGAAAACAAATGGACAAACAACAACAACATAGAGCTCCAACCATTATAAATGGTGACAACTGATCCAATGTGGAGCATTACACCCCATTCCACAAGCTTCCATCCAAGCTCCTACGCACTCCGAGGTTGGTCCAACAATTTCAAGGAAAAATTACTCATGTAATATCCCCAAAGAAAAAACCATGTAGCTCTGATACCACATATTGAATAATCACACACCATTAACATAGAAAAAAACACTCAAATTTAAACCCAAACACAGTCATGGTAGAAAAGGATTCAACTTCATGGCTTCCTCACATATTTTCTCATTATTAAAAGAATGTAATATTACAATTAAATAGATGAGGAGGTTGTGTCTCAAGATAGTGTGTGCTATCTTGGACACCTTGGTTGAGACATTTTCTCAACCATACACACACCAATATAGGAGCTACCTAAACTAACTCCTAACCTAGAGGAACAACCCAACCTAGAGATTTAGACATAAATTCCTAACTTTTAATATTTAATTTATTAATTTATTTTGGATTTATAATTGTTTTATGAGTGAGGCTAACAATATCTTCAATCAAACTGATCAATTTCTCATGAAAATAGCGAGGATGGCTCAAATTTGTCTTTTTCATCTCCTTTTGATCCAAATCAACTCTTGCAAAATCTAGATTGTCTGCCATGGATTTTCTTGGGTCCCATCTAAGAATCTCAAGATAATTTAAAATAATGTTACCTATATTTTCCTTTCTTAGTCCCAGGTTTGACAGAACATCCACTGTAGAATACAATGTTGTCTCTGAACCGTCCATACAAATTTGAGGCTTTGTACGGTATATCTTGTTAATCTCATCCCAAGGGCATCCCAAGGGAAACCAATACTTGCCAAAAGTATTAGCTTTTCTAAAATACTACTTCATTTTAATGGATTTTTTTCCTATAAACATCAAATCATGTTCTTCTCAACTTGAAAACCATTCAAACCATTAGGAACAGTCAAAATTATTTTAGATGCTTAATCCTTGCGAAGTGATGGGAAACATGTACCATAGTTACTATAGATATATTATGGTTATCCTAGTAATATTCAAAAGAATTTGGTTTCAAAATAAAATATAAAAAACCTACTACTATAAAGAACCATTAGTACCCAAAAAATACACAAGACCCCAAAAATATTTAAAATTATGCTTCACTAATAATTATAAAAAGACTCCTAGAAAATTTTAACTTTTCTCTGTTTATGACTAAAAACACCAAAATTTTGTGAGAAGGCCAGAATAAAATGAAGCATTGACTGTCTCATTCATAAATATTTTATGAAAAAATAGTATGCATAATCAAGGGGATAAGTGACAAATTTTAAACAAGGGACACAATTCTAATAAGAAGTTGAAATTTAGATAAATATAATGTGTACTAAAAATCATAACCCTTAATATGCTTAAATTTGTGCGAAAGGATAATAATTCACATCAGGTTGTGGTCGAGTGGCACCTTGAAACAGTTGTCTTGACAATCCTCATAGGAATGCTTCTCCTTTTCATGGGGTATGCTAGATATGCCTATTAACCATGGACCTTGTACCAATTAATGATTGTATTGTTTAGGCCTTGAAGCAGATCATTGCAATAGTCGTTGGCGAGGTACCAACAACCCATTATTTGCAAGTGCAGAAGAGTTGGAGGGTTTATCATCCGTAAACACAGAGGTTCATGTTTAAAAAACAAAAAAAAAGGACTATCATGGAAATACACCCTTTTTTCCAAAAATCTTTGACAATCAAGAAATTATATGGAGCTTCACTGCAAAGAACAGACTATGGTTCCAAGTCTGAGCAGTATCCATTCCACTAAAATGACAAGGGACTTACACATAGTCCATCCTTTTGAAATCATGCAATAATGATGGGAAAATACAAGTGGACGATAACAATGAAAGAATTGAACCCTTTTCGTCAGCTAACCACACGATCAACATCTATATTTTTCTCTGCGGAGATCATCCATTTTGGCATTGGGCCGATGTAAATGTGATTCAGGCTACAGGGCTAAAGAATGTCTATATAATATAATATCGACCATGTTGTGCAGTCGCTTTGTTCTTTGAGTTATGAGACTGATAAATTTGATTACACCCATTGCAAATGCAATTATTGGGATTCTCCACATTTTGGTGTAAATATAGTATTCTTCCTTCATATTTGTTTATCCAAGGAAGCTTCCCTGTAGAGTCCATATTTTCCTATCTCTTGTATTGGACTCAGGTAGAAAACCCATCAAACCCTTCTTCAAAACAATGTTACACAAGGCAACAAATGGTAGGATTTACTGAAAACAAACCCAGACTGGCTAAACCCACCACCACTAAAGGTCCTCCTGAAATGGAAGGCAACAAAGGAACAACGCCATCAAGAAAAGAAATTGGTCGTCAAGTTCTAGGTGACATTGGGAATGTTTTTTCTGCCATGCCCCAAAGTAATCCACGTGTTGTCGGTTCTAAAGAATTTTTTTCTGTTCAATTGTCTAGTGACAAGGAAATATTTTGCCACATTAGAAAACAATCAGCATTTTGTATAAGATTCCCAACTTGTGAATATACCTGATGAGAATCCGTGGGTGGGAGCGAAGCAAAAAATGACACTCTCATTTACAGGGTAAAATAAACATCAAATTGCACATGAAGTTGATTTGGAAGATCAGATGACATTAGAGCCGAATATACCTTCTGTGGTTCATATTGAGGAAAGTTGTGAAGTGGAAATGGTAGATTTACTTGATCTGATGTCAAACATCGATGAGGCTTATGTAGGAGACCCAATGGCTGTTTCAGAATATATACAAGACATTTACAGTTTGTATAAAACTAGGGATAATTTTAGTTGTGTTCCACATGACTACATGTCCCAACAATCAGACATAAATGAGAGAATGAGGGATATCCTTATTGACTGGCTCATTAAGGTGCACATGAAGTTTGAGCTCATGGATGAAAATCTATTTTTGACTGTCAACATTATTGAAAGATAACTTTCAAGACATAAAGTGATGAGAAATCATTTGCAGCTTGTAGGGGTCACCGCCATGCATTTGGAATGCAAGTATGAGGAGGCCTTTATTCCTGTGGTTGATAACTTCATTCTTCTCTATGACAATGTGTACACTAAAGGATAATTTTTACAAATGGAGAGATTGATACTCAGTACTTTTCACTTCAATATGGCAGTGCCAAATCCTTATTTATTCATGAATATATTGCTGAAGGTAGCTCAATCTAATGAAGAGACAAAGATATTGTCTTTTTTCTTCATGGAGCTTTTCCTGGTGGAGTATGCTATGTTGAGATATCAACACTCCATGGTTGCGGTGGCCACAATTTATACTTCACAATGTACCCTGAAAAGGATTCCTTGTTGCAATAGAAGTATTGAATGCAACTTTAGGAATCTCCCAAGATGATGGTGCATTATCATTAGAAGAAAGGGGAAGGGAAGCTTACTAATGTTCACAGGAAATACTATACCTCCAAATATGACCGTGTAGCCAAAATAGAACCAGTTATCTTTATTAGAGACATGGTCCTCTGGGATACTAATAATTAACAATAATTTTATAGCATGGTTTACTAACTATGCAAGCTCATGTCATTTGTTTTCTTAGGTTTTTATTTTATGCATACATATTGCAGTTGGTGTTCATATGCTAAATTAAGCTTTGAAGTGATCATGATGACATCGTAATTCTTTGATGGACAAGAAGAGCACTGGCTTAAGTTTAGTACCATCAAGATTTCCAATAACTGCTGAAACAAATAAATTGATGGTGTCTCAAGGGCTGGCTCAAAGCACTGAATCTTCCTATGACCCTCAAGCTACTAGGGTTATATCTGGTGGAGCAGCTAGTAGTGGGGATAGTCACAATCTAAATACACAAAATGGATCCATTGTATCGAGTACAGGTAGAGGGCTGGGCATAGTGCCAAGTTATGTGCTGCCTACTGATTGTTCTGTTGTATTAAAAAGTCCCTATTGGATTTGTATCATTTATTTCAAGAAGTTTGAAGTTGATATGTGCTGCTTTGCTAGTGATCAAGTATGGCTGCATCGAACTATACCACCTAAGGGTGATGCTCCTGAAGGAAACTCAATTCTCTATCCACAATTTCATCAAGTTATTGTGAGGTATGTTGATGCCAGATTAAATACTTTGGAAACTCATCTTAATCCACATTTAGGGGTCCCACGAGCTTCAGATCATTCAATTATGAATGTTGGGTACTCTCCCGTTGGCAGTGCCAATGAAGTGGGCACTGTTTCTCCTACAATTTCTCAAGAAGCACCATTAACCCGAAGGGAAGACACTATATGAAATAGAGTAACTAACATAAAAATGCGTTGGAAACGCAATGTATGATGGCACATAAAGTGGGAATGACTATGGTTGAGTTTGCTAAGACTGCAGGAACTAGTCTGCCAATGGATGAGGATGAAGAGAGTTCTATTTATGTTCAACTTGGGAATGATAGTGGTTATGGAGGTCGTTGGGTCCCTCTTGCTTCTCTTAAAAATGTTCTAGGTGAAATTGTGAAGTATCTTGGAATTCTATGGTCATTTTACTAGTTACTAGACATTCTATAGTCAAATTCGAAAGAATATGGAGAATTGGTTGATTACTTATTCTATGATCTAGCTTTGATTTTTCGTGTCAGGGGCCATGTGTATGAAGTAAGTTTTCCTAATTTAGGAGGAAAAAATAAACTTCCAATTCAACTTTGTATGCAAGGTATAAGTGTGGAGAATTATAACTTGTACACTCTAACGTAGCAGCAACAACAACAACTACCACGAAAGCAAACAAATAACCAAGATAAACTGAACTTTTAGTAAATTGATGAACTATGTGACTTTTTTAGCAGGGGCCATGAGTATGAAGTAAGTTTTCCTGATTTAGGAGGACAAAATAAAATTCCAATTCAACTTCATATGCAACGTGTGAGTGTGGAGAATTATAACCTATACACACTAGTGCAGCAGCAACACCAACCACTACCAAAAAAGCAAACAAATAGCCAAGATGAACTAAACTTTCAGGAAATTAGTGAACTATGTGACTTTTTTAGCATGCGAGTTGTATCGGAACCATATGATGCATTTAAAATTGCTTCCTTTGTCAGTTTGTTAATGATGCCAATATGAGTTCTTCGATAATTTTTGAATCTCATTGCATGGAAGAAGGGGATATCTCAAGATCGGGGTGCTGATGGAGTTCCCTCAGAAAGGCCCCATGTTGAATTATGTTTAGACAGTCACTTACAGATGAATCCTTATGCAGTAATGTCTCTAGACAATGCAGATCTAGATTTTTCATATAAGCAGCCAATTCTATGTCAAAGAGAAATGTTCATTATGATTTCCCACACAATGCAGTGGATTTTGAGCTCATTTTTTCCTTGATCCTGCTTATTGTTGTCATGTAGATGTTGTCAGCTGTGCAGGTGGGTTGCTTCAACGTGTTTCCTTAAGATTGAAATATGATTTTGGTGAAAATATAAATGTATCTCTTCTAAGCATGGAAGGTAGTCATCATGGATGTGCCAATGGACCTTGTACAGAGGATTGGGAGTGCTATAAAGAGAGAGTAGCTAAAGCAGTGAAAATTGTTGGATGTGGAAGTGGAATTTGTGGGAGTTAAATGGATGTTAGTCGAGGAAGACTGCAAGTTGTGGCTGAAACATTACAACATTACTTTCAATCTTCGTTTCTTCATTTCTGATAGGGTGCAACTGGTAACACCTTCTGTATGTGGCTTCACAGATTGAGTTTTTACTATTGTACTATTGACATATCACTGGCTTCTTTCCTATTGTCCACAGAATCTAGAGGATTTTTGGTTTATAGTAGTCCACGATCCTGCTTCAGTTCATGATGTAAATACTAGCAGTGCAGCTTGGTTTCTTCACTATGTTCCTGGAAGGTTGAAATATGCATTTGATGAAAATCCTAATTTCTTTTCGAGTGGAGATTTCTAGAAGTGAAAGTGGAGCA
The DNA here is from genome assembly GCA_034641835.2 of Pinus albicaulis. Classification (NCBI taxonomy): domain Eukaryota; kingdom Viridiplantae; phylum Streptophyta; class Pinopsida; order Pinales; family Pinaceae; genus Pinus; species Pinus albicaulis. Next base: position 864,405,508 of record CM076572.1, read on the forward strand.
GGTGGGAGTTCAGTGGAAATTTGTCAAGGAAAATGCACATTGTAGCTGAAACTTCCAACACTCCTAGCGATCTTCTTTGATTCAACTCCAAAATTTTTAAATGGTAACACTCCCTTTAGGTGGCTTCGGAGCTTGAGATCTTATTATTGTACTATAGCCCTGTTTGTGGCTTCCTCATCTTTATCAAGCATAATTCGCTAAAATGTGGATAATGTCGTAGACTCTACTTCTGTGAAAAGGCTTGAAAAAAGATAAAGGATCTTTGGCAGAAACAATCCATCTGCCTGAAGATACCGTTATATAATGCATTATAATTTTGTTCCATCTAATATCTCCTATTTATAGCATGGTCACATATTTCAGATGCAACTTTTACTAACAACAAATTCATTCCTTTAGCTAAATTGTTGGCAATGCGAACTTTCCTTCAGCTTTTTTCCTGTATAGAAAAATGATTCACTTTGGCCTGTAAGTTGATTTTGATGTGTATTAGACAATCCTTCTGTCTCTTGTGTGATTTACGTTGTTTATGAAATTTTATATCTATTACAAGTCTAGTATTCTTGTCAAAGTTTTACTATTCCTTGTATCTTCATAATCTTTAGTATATGACTGTCATGTGACAATTTAGTAACGACTAATAGACATGGAAACTCACCAACTATCATGGCCATGATTGCAAGCAGAGCTGCCAAACTACCATAGTAGAACTTGATGGACATGATACTATGAAAATAAATATGGTAAAAAAGAGGTCTGTGAAATAAAATTTCAGCATTATAAATATAATAATATCTTCAAATACTTGTGATGTTTATATCAAACATATTTTGTAGAGAAACTATGTGTTTATTTCTATAAATGTTGAAAAAATGAGACATGGGTTTCAAGTGTCGGCCTATCTTTCTGTCTAGACTCTGTGAAGTTCGCAATAATTCTTTTGTTTTCATGAGAATAACTGTGCAATAGTATGATAGAACACTTTTGGAGTCAAAGGAAATTGATTAGAAATTTTTACTTAATGGTGCTGCAGAAAATGGTGTCCAAGGATGGTGGGAAAATGATAAATAATCCCTAGATTATAAATATAGTAATTATGGGAAAAATATAAATAGGATCACTAATTTATGGTGTCTAACGATAGTGGAAAATGATAATGGTAAATAGGATCACTAAATTATAAATATGTCACTTGATGGTCATGAGGGACCTTAAGCATCTCAATCAAAAGTCCTTAAAATGGTAAAATTTTATGTCTTAAAAGTAATCCTTAGGAAACCATTGGAGAGGTGATGAATGTTCTTAAAATGTACGAGTGATTGATTTTTATCAACTAAATGATAGAATTCATGCTTGAGCCTCTATTGAGCTATAACAAGGAACATAAACCCTTGGAATTTATTGTGTAGCAACCCTTGGTAATCGTAGACCATTTGACCAAATGACATGGAACCAGTGTCTTTATTCTACTTTTGGAAATCTATAAGGGGCTATTGAGATAGGATCTTGGAAGGTGAGTTTATCATGCTTTGTTTTGTCATGATGGCAGCTTCTGCAGTGCCTTTGAATGGGGCTTGCTTGGTCTCTTGGACAGTTTCTTGTAGCTTCTTCAATGCCTCCTCCTTTGTTGCCAAACCTTGGTAACTAAGTAGTGATTTCAGTGAACCTCTCCTCTTACCAATTACCTAGCCAGATGAATTTGCTTCATAATTGCAAGAGTTGCAAGATGCTTTTGTATAATTATTACCTCATGTTCTTGAAAGAGTCTTAGCGTTTGGCTAGTTATTTTTCCAGCTCATGTGATTTTTGCATCTAATATGAACTTTCCTCTTGGGTCTATCTATTTAAGTCTCTTCTGTCTGAAGCCTCTCGTCGTTCAAAACTTTTCCCATGCTAGGTGTCCTTCAACTCAAAGTGCTAAGAAGTCTTGACATTAAGAAGTTTTGAGGCATCTTAATTTTCAGTGTGGTAAAAACTAAATTCAGATTATAGCAACATAAAAAAATTGGACTTAGGCACTTTGTGTTACTTGGATTCTTGAGACAGTTCTTTTCGAGTATCACTCAGAGAATATTTGGAGCACTCCCAAAGTCAACATCTATAACAGTCACTAAAAATTTTAGAAGCAACATTTGGATTTGACACAGAGAATTATTTGGAGTAGTATTGTTGAAGTTTATTGAAGCACTTCCTTTAGAACATCCTTGTTGAATATTATAGAAGCATCGTTTGGATAGTCTCATTAAAAAAAAACCTTTGGATTAATCTTGGAAATTTGTTAAGGAAACTGCACGTTGTGGCTAAAACATCCAACACTCCTAGTGATCTTCTTTTCTTCAGCTCCAAAAGGTGTAAATGGTAACACTCTCTTTAGGTGGGTTCACAGCTTGAGTTATTATTTTACTATAACCCTGTTTGTGGCTTCTTTTTCTTCATCATGCACCATTCGGTAAACTATGGATAATGTCATAGAGTCTACTTCTGTGAACATGCTTGACAAAAGAGGAAGGATCTTTGGCAGAAATAATCCACCCGCCTGAAGATACCGTTACATAATGCATTCTAATTTTGCTCCATCTAATATATCCTATTTATAGAATGGTCAAATATTTTGGATGTAGCTTTGATAAACAACAACTACGTTCTTTTGGCCAAATTTTCAGCAATGCGAAGTTTCCTACAACCTTGTTCCTGTACAAAAAAATGATTCACTTTGGCTAGTAGGTTGATTTTGATGTGTAATAGAAAATCCTAATTCTTCAATATTCTATTACTGCCTGAGAACGACACTGGTAGGTGGTGATCATGATATGTTAAGATAGTCTGATCTCTTTATCTATTAGAAAAAGAAGTGAGAATGCTCATCCTCCTCCATTAGAGTGATTATGGATCAAATTTAATATTTAATAAACCAAAAGATACATACACAGCTTCTAGAGGGACGATTGGTATAGGACCAACTTCTTCTCACTCATGTTACAAGTTGCCAACATATGACTAAGAAAAGGTATTTCACAACTGCTGCACTTGTGTTTTTAAGTCAGATTAGTTTGGTAGGCTCAGGGTAGGAGGATAATTCACTGTAAATTCAACAAACAAAGAGTTGTTAGTAGTTTAATAGTTTCCACTCCACTGGTTATGATTTGAAATAATGACAATAATGATTCAGATTAAATATTTTCATAATTTAAAAAAACCATCCAATCAACCTTAAAACCAATACCCTATCATGTATACAAGTTCTATCAAACAAAATTTTAAAACATCGCTTTAACATTTCATTTCGTAGGACCAAATTTCAAAACCTATTACCACGAAATCATTAAAACAAAAATCCCAAACATAAGACATTCCTGAAATCTTGAGAAAATCTCTTAGAGAGTGCATAACTTAATCAAAGCTCTAGTAAATTTCCTTTCATCATAAACTCTCAGATAATGTTATGCATAGAATATAACTAATCACCAACAAAATAAAATTAGCATGGGTTTCCACATATAATCCCATCAACAAGAAATCATTAAAAGAAAAAATGCATGCATGCAACATTCAAGACAACTAGAGAAACATTATTTGAGAGTGCATAATTTAATCAAACCTTAATTAAATTTTCCCCTTATTCCAAACTCTAACAGGGTGCCATGCATTAGAATATCTTTAACCTAAAATTGATCTGCAACAAAACAAAAATAGCAACGATTTCCACGAATATCAATTTGGATTTTGTAATTATAACAACCAACCGCCATGTAAACCTAAGAAAACCAGATAGGGCACTAATCAAAGCTAGCCCAGCATGGATACGACCATAGGTTAATGAATAGAATGAATAGAAGTGGAGACAAATGTAGAATACTAACCAATTCGGTGGCAGGAACGAGAAAACCATGTTGGGAATAGCCTTGCGTTAGTGATTTTCCATCACCATAGGCCTACAAAAGAGATTCATAGGTATTGAAATCGACTGAGATTCCCTTCTGGTGGATTTTATGGAGTACAGCTAGAGCTTCGTTCCACTGGCCTCGCTTGCACTTGCTGCAAGATGTTGATGATGCAGGTACCGAGGTCAACAACGGTACCAATTTTGAATCAATGTGTTTTGTGGGAATTTTCATGGAAATCCTCCTTGGCAGGAAAATGAAAAAGGCCAATATGAAAAAAATATTATTTTAATATAATAATATAATAATATAATAATATAATATATATATATATATATATATATATATATATATATATATATATATATATATATATATATATATATATATATATATATATATATATATATATATTGAGTTATTAAAAGTTATAAATGTTTTGATTTTTTTCAAAAAGAAAGGCAATTGTATTTGTAAGTTATTTTTTCTCCAAGATAGTGCTAATAAAAAATAGATGTTAATAACCAACCTAACACATCACCAACCTAAGTTGACCACCTTGACAAAATATTTGTTTTTTCAATGAACTAAAATGCCTTTAATGAACACAACCAAATGTGCATGATGTTGAACAAGTAAACCAACATGGCATACCTTTAACAATAGTAACAATGTGTGCAATTTGTGGATTGGGAAAACCAAACTAACATACCTATGATAATCAGAATCAACCATACATGCCTATTGTGATCAACCCTTCATGATTTCTGTTGATTTCATGCAAAATTAAGCATTTCATGCAACTCTTGGACTAACTTTGATACATATACAAATTAAGTTTGTATTTACTTGTTAGAATTGTGTTAAAGTGTTTCCCCTTTAAATGTCACAGGTTTGAATCCAAGGGAAATTAAGGTATGTATACATCCATGGATTAAATAGTTAAACCATTGCATGAAGGGCATCCATTGTCCCACAAACAAGGGGGTCTCACATGCCAATTTAGCATATACATATATTATAACTTTATATTAAATACTATTATTACTTTCTTGTGTTAATATGAGTGCTTTTAATATTTAATATACAGTTAAGTAGATTATCCCTTGACTAATTAGTGAAGTATTTAATATTGGATGAGAGAGTTGTAAGGTTGAAATTTCTATACCTCGTGTTAATTTGGGTATTTGTATCATTTGAATGCAAAATTGGATTTCATACATATCCATGGATCCATTAAAGCCATTTACACATGCCAACCGAAGACATTCAATAGTTGAGTTAGAACTAGCGGTTGGGAAGAGTTCATTATCATATTCATCCAAGGGTTTCCATACTATAGAAATTAGGGTATGTGTTTGATTTATGGGCTAATGTTTGAACGATATGAGGAGATGAGTTAGTGCAAGTCCTTATGGTAAGGCCCTGCACCTCTTCCTTTATTTCTTAAAGTAAAATTGAAAGAAGTGATTACAAATATATGATACGTATAATGTGCAAACCATTCACAACATCAAGACATTAAACATTTACACGAGATGCAACTTATTTCATGTTCAATAGATTTTTTCCTTTAAAAAATAATTATATGGTACCATGATATAATATATTGATTCACCAACATTGACCACCAAACAAATGACCTAAACGAAAAATGTTATGTATGATGAATACATCCACCATAAACTATGATTATTAGCCACTCTGACACCCCTAAGTTTATGGTCACTCATTGAACATGACTCCAAGAGTTGTTTTGATCTTCTTAAACTTATTCTTTCTCAAAATACTGACAAGGATGGCTCATTACTGTAGCTTTTTTTTTTTTTGCGTCTTTCATCAAATGCTCTACAACCACGTTTTTATGTTATCCTCAATTAACATTTCAACTCCACGTGTTTTCTTATTGCATATTTTAAAGGGATTCCTTCATTTTCATGGCAGACACAGAGTCACATTCATGGGTCCTTCTGTGTTTTGGGGACTATCTCATTGCTTGTAGTGGTTTCCATCTAAATCAACATATGGCAAGTGCGGTATGATCAACCAAAACATATTAGCACCTAAAAGGCCATTGATTTCGAGTTAATCCCTACCCTACCCCATGGAAATTTTTTTGGTTTGAATAAGTTTTGTCAATGAATTACATCATTGTGAGTAAAAAGGTAATGCAGTTTGGCTTTGCATCTACTTGTTACTTGCTTGCTTAGGGGTTTAGAGGTTTAGGGGGGTAGGGGATTTAACAGTTAAGGATTTTATGGGGTTAGGGGATAGGGGTTAATGGGGTTAAGTTTAGGGGGTTAAATGGGTTAGGGTTTTTGGGGTTTAGGGGGTTAAATGGGTTAGGGGTTGGGAATTAGGGTTTAAGGGGTGAGGGGTTTAGAGGGTTAAATGGGTTAGGGGTTTAGGGGTTTATGGGGTTAAATGGGTTAGGGGTTAAGAGTTTAGGGGTTAGGGTTTAAGGATTTAGAGGTTTAGGGTTTATGGGTTAAATGGGTTATGGGTTGGGAATTAGTGTTCAAAGGGTTAGGGGTTAAGATGATAGTTTCATTGGTCTCTATTTGTGAAAAATAGTTCTTTATTCTTTTTGTCTCAATGTAAAAATTTGTAGGTACTGTTTCTTATTATCATGTCTTCTCTATTTATTAATTTCTAGTATTTGTTAGCCATTTCTTTACATTTATCGATGAAAATGTCTATTTCAATTAAACCAAATGTATGTTCAATCTCCACTTTCAAACTTAGCCACAGTGTTGTCACACAATTTAAGTTCGAAGAATGGACATATGATGAAGTCTCAATAACCACAATACACCTCATGACTACTACAAAAAAGCTTAAGTTTGAGTGTCCCACATTCATGAGAAAGTTGGTGATTATGCTCTTGCTCCACCTAATTGTGTCCTGAAAATACCCTTGTTTGTTGCAAAAAAAATCCTAATGTTTTTGACCTTGTCCCTAACTGAACAAGAAAATATATGAGACTGAGAGGAACGGAAAGCACTACAAAATTGGAGAGAGTACAAAATACTAGGATGATTTAAAGGATAAGCTTGAAGAATTTAATAGTGATGAAACAACTGAAAGTTGTCCCAAACAAACAGTTGATAATGTGAAACCTTCTTTTGTACCAGTCAAGCAAGACTACATTCATGTGAGAGCAAGAAGAGGCCAAGCAACTGATAGGAATAGCCTGGCAAAGAGGGTATGGTTCACTCTTTTTAATGAAATATTTGATCTACATTTTGTATATCAAAGATTAACCATTTTAATCTTTCTATCAAGGGGGAATTAACCCGATCGTAGGTCCCAACTAGACCTGCTCTTGTTTGGAATGGATAATCCCAACGAGTTTTAAGGACTGTTATAAGGATTATGGGAATAATGAGTTAGCGGTTAAGGGATTATGGATTAGGGGCTTAGGGCTTAGGGTTAGGGATTACGGGAATAACGAGTTAGTGGTTAAGGGATTAAGGATTCAAGGGTTAGGGGATTTAGGTGCATTTAAGGGTTAGGGGAATAATGAGTTAGAGGTTAAGGGATCAGGGATTGGGGTTAGGGGAATAATGAGTTAGTGATTAAGGGGTTAGGGATTGAGGGGTTAGGGGTTAGGGGATTTAGGCGTATTTAGGGGTTAGGGGAATTGGTTAAGGGATTAGGGATTGGGGGCTTATGGGTTAGGGGATTTAGGCACAATTAGGGGTTAGGTGAATAATGAGTTAGTGGTTAAGGGATTAGGGATTAGGGGCTTAGGGGTTAGGGGATTTAACAGTTAAGGATTTTAGTAGTTATGGGTGAGGGGTTAATGGGTTATGGGTTGAGAGTTACTGGCTTCACGTTGGAAATTCGTGTGAAAAATAATTGTGCATTGGAGTTCGGAGATGGTGAAAGGATAAGGCAAGGGAAGATGAGGAAGCCCAACATTAGACTCCTAAATATGGTTCGGTGCTGGTCTTGATGGTGGCCTATGAAGAGGAAGCGTAAAAGTTGCAGGAAGGTTTACAGAGGGAGTGGCTTGTGTGTGTTTTTTGTGGGTATTTGTTGGTGCAGTGTGTTCAATCGAATTGGTCCCTACTACTCATTTTCTTAGCCATTAACTATGTCTAGGTTGAGGATAGGAAGTTGAAGGGAAGTGAGATCACTCGTTTCCATTTTTCTTGGCTTTCAGTGAGCCTATTTTTTCATGATAAGAGAGGAAGCTAGATTTTTCAGTCCAGGAAACCTCGAGGGTGGTGGCAAAAAACTAGATTATTTTCCAAATTTCGTGCCCTCCAGCATGGGTGTGATGGTGTTTGGTGGATTGGTGTGTGGTATCTATGTGGAGAATTTGGAGGCTGGTCACTACCCTGGGGGAAGTTATGCTCAAGCTTCAACTAATTTGTCATCGTTTATTGTTCAAGTTCCTGTGTTGGTTTGGTGGGTGATGGTATTTGGTTTTGTTGGTGGTGGAATTATTTATCTGGTAGTGGGACGTGTGTCTATGCTTCCCTGTGGTGGTGGGAGATTACATTTGGTTCCTTCGATGGTGGTGTTTGTTTTCTATAGTGGGGGGTATGGTCTCTTGACTCTCCACATAGCGGGGTTCCTCGACCTTGGCGAATTATGAAGCCCATGGTATGGTGTGGGTGTTCTCCCTTCCCTATCATCCATGGCCTTATGGGGGTGGAAGACTCAAAAATAATCATCGTGGCTCCACGCCAGGGTGGAAAGACTGTGGGGCATGCACGAATCGCTAGTGTGGGTGCACATGGAGGTGGTGGAGGAGGTAAGTTGGGGGGGTAACAGAGGTGGGGGTTTGAGGGTTCAAAAGAAGATTTGTCAGGGTAGAGGAGGCCATGGTGGAAAGGGGAATCGTGGGTTTGATTAATTTGAAGTAAATGAGGGGCAGGTTATCCAACATTGTTGCCTAGAGAACGGTCGTGCACTTATCAACAACTTGACGGAAAGAGTGGACACAACTGAGAGATTATGTCATGAGGAGCATGCAGAAAAGATGGCAACATTGGACTAAATGCACTATTTACAATTCCAAGTCTAGGGGAGACTAATAGTTGTTTGGCGAGGCCAAAATCAAGTCACTGAGAAAGTAGAATAGGTGGAGACTTTGTTGGCTCACTTTGAAGGGCACGGTCAGTGTCACTTCTATCCTCCATCGCATCTAGGAACAACCTGAACAACCCTGCATCCATCACATTGGACGACTAGTATGTTATTTGGTGTTCTTTATGTTTTATATGTGTTTTGGTGCCTCTGGCCCAACCATTTATGGACAATGTCCCTAGTCCCTCTTTTACATTTTTTTGCATCTGGTGCAATTTTTGTCAGCTAACCAAGTCGAGTTGAGATCACTTGCTTTGTAACTGGGTATATGTACTCCTTTTTTCCTACATGAATAGAAAATTGACTTACAAAAAAATAAAGGTTCATACATCATTAAAAATTTAATTAAGTTTCATACTTAAATTAACAAATTTTCATACCTATTTACTAAATAGGTCTATAAATATATATTGTAGGTTTATCTATTTAGTAGTTATCAAATGTAAATATGATGATTTAATACTAGATTTAAATGAGCTCACATGTTTAACATAAGAAATGTTATATTTATCTAGTTATTAAATGTAAATACGAAGATTTAACCTTAGATTTAAAACAACTCACACTTTTAACATAAATCAATGAAGTTTAAAAATTAAACTTTATGGCCAAATATTAAATATAAATATTAATTTGGTTATCTAATTAATATTACCTTTACTAAAATTATAATGTAGGCATAATTAGTGTAAATTTGATAGATGATACATGCAATTATGTTAATTGTAGATGAATCCATCTACACTGTTAAACTTTAGAGACCAAAAGGTATTCATAATTTTAACACTATAAATTCAAAGACCCCTTTGCCTCTAAATTTTAACACTACAAATGGATTCAGAGACACCTATAGTGAAATGTAACACTTTAGTACCAAAATTGAAATTTTCCATATATGGAGTGACACAATTAAAAATCACTGACATTAATGACTAATTCATATACTTTTTGTAATTGTTATTTGGCCATATTTTTATTCTTGGACTATAATAGTCATTTACATTAATCATTATTAATTTTTTCATCCTAGACTAAATTAGTCATTTAATTTAGCCACTTTTACTCTAGTCACTTATTATCTAGTCATATATTTTATCTCTAGACTAAATTAGTTGTTTAAGTTAGTTGCTTTTAGTTTAATCACTTATTATCTAGTCGTATATTTTATTCCAAGACTAAATTAGTAATTTAAGTTAGTCATTTTTAGTTCGGTCACTTAAAATTGCTGAAATTTAGTAGTAATTCACTTTAAATAATTGTGGTGACTAATATTTTTAGTCTCCTAGTCATTAATTTCATCATTTTTTACTAGT